>JAATLQ010013577.1:0-37762 GCA_013421005.1 Heliconius erato x Heliconius himera | reverse complement strand
GACACATGAATAATCAGTGTCAGAAAAAGATTGAATTAACGACGGATAGTTTATTCTAGAGATGGTAATTTTAGATCTATCACATTTTATGTTACATAGCAAGCATAAAACCAATGGCGCATGATCAGTCACATATGAGTCAAGAATATACGTAGCTGCGTGTCTGTTGGTTCGTAGCATTACATGATCAATACAACTTTCGTTACGAGTCGGAAAATTGTGAGCGCTTAAAAAACCGTGAAAAGCCATCATGTCTAAATATTTGCCACTATTCAAGTCGGAATTATCTGGAGCGATATTAATATTTATATCACCAATAACAGCTACGGATTTAACATGATTGAGTGATGATAGACATAAATCAAGGCTATCACAAAATTTACTAATATTACTGTTAGATGGTGATCGGTAGACTGCTACTATAGCATATTCATTATTATATTTCAGGATAAGAGAACTAGCATCAGATAGTGTAGATTTAATAATAGAATGCTTTATTACTGATTTTATATACATTATAACACCATCGTTTTGGTTCTGATAATCCGAGCAATAGGAAGTGTATCCGTCAATACAAGGTGGATTAGTTGTTACAGAAAGCCAGCATTCAGTAAGAATCAGTATATCAAACCTGATACAAATTCTTTCGAGGAGAACAGCAAATGCATCGAAGTTACAGGATATACTACGAATGTTGGTATGCATTACAGTTAGAGAAGTCTGAGATATATTTATATGGTTACCCAGATCTTCCGGAGAACACACCATGGCTTCGGATATTTGAGCTGAATCGATGTCATTAGAAATATCATTTAAAGGAAACATTATAACCAGATGATCCGTTGGGGCATTTCTTTGGTAAATACGAAGTGAACCTTTTTTTTATATCTTGTATTTGGATGCAATGTATTCTGATAAAGTGAGTAAAAATGGGCTATGTAAAGTATTGATTGTGTATTTAGAAATAAGGTATATTGAAGAGTATTATGGGTGCATGATAAAAACACAGTGCTAGGAAATGGATAATTATAACTAGCTATGAAGAAAAACTGAGTAAACATTAAAAAAATAATATAAAAATATTGTGAAAGTTCAAAATTAAAGTAAAATATAATAAACACGGCAGTTACAACTAGTCACAGCTTAGACGATGAAAGAAGACGGTCCAGGTCATTTTCAGTGTCGATACGATAAGACTGACCGCCTATAGTCTTACGGAGAAATACTTTTCCATGAGCTGTCCGACAAAACTTATAGCCGTTGTTATTGCTAAAATCACGTCACGTGCCAAATGAAAAATTTTTCTTGCTTTTTGGGTTAAACACTCGCTAATATAGACAGGCTTGGGTTCCCCACTTGGGTTAAGATGAGAAGTATTTAACTTATTTGTAGTATGATTGCGATTATAGGTTTTTACAGAAGCTAAGATTTTCTCTTTTATAGGAACAGAGGAAAAATCTGCTATTATAGCCTTGTTGCCCCCCTTCTTCTGATTCAGCCGAAACACATCACGTATTTGAGTTATTGTGATACAAATTTTCTGATTGTATTCTTGTAACAAAGTTAGGAGTAATAAAATATACATTGCATTTTTATACATATACTATAAGCAAGAACATTAGTTAGGGAGTTTTATTAAATAATATAAAAAAATAAGAATAGGAACAATCAAAGATGATAAAACTTTACAATGCCAATAAAGATATTTTATAGACATTTAATATATATTTGGAAATAAATAAAGAAATAAACACATACAAATATATAAAATCATATTCAATTAACAATTTTTACGTATTACCTTTTGATAAACACTTACAACTACAATATCGATAGTTTTCGCCATTAATTAACAAACGCTCAGCATTGGATTCCTAAAATGAAGGAAAGAATAATATCAGACTAAAATGAAACTAAGATTCTTTGGCTATAAAAAAGCTATTAATAAAACTAGAGAACTCAATCGAAATGAACTCAAATATACCTAGAAGAAACGTAAAAAACCTAAGTAATATATATTTTCCAATAAAGTTGTACAGCACATATGTACCAAATGTAGATCCGACTTCCTGCATTTCAACGGCACGACAAAGCCAATACCTAATAAGACTTCGAACAATAGCTCCACAAAACACACTCGTACCTCCTCCAGAGTAATAACAAGACCTAGTGTGGATTTGCTTGTGGAGTCTAAACACTAGGACTTGTAATTAAAACGATACGTTTTCATTAAATGTTTTTGGATTGTCAAGTAAAATGTATGATTACTTAGTTTTGCCATAAATGTTATTGTAAAGAAAAATACATTTTTTATTGTTCGTAACGTTTATTATTATTACAGTATGTTACTTCAATATATAAAAATATGTAAAGCTTTTTCGAGATGGTCTCCATTGGCTGTATGTAATACGGTCATTTAAGTGTTAAGGTCAGTTATCAATAGCAGCACGCACTCTTTTTATGAGAAAATTTCTTCACTGTCAATCGTGTGAATTGTTTTAGGGACTCTAAATTGTTTTGCTGCAAGGACCATTCTTGGTAATTGAATATGGTGATGTTAAGGGGATTAACCCCTGTCTCAAGAATGGTATCTTGATACACCTGCGCCGATGTTTTTATACCTTTTTCACAAAAATATAGCTCAGTGACTGAGCTGACATCCTACCAGACCATCACTGAGGTTGGATAATGCCCATGTAGTACTCTGTTGACTAATTGAGAAGCATTTTTAGGGCTTTCAGCATAAATATTGTCATTCTTTGTTAAGTTATTGCTCAATTGTCATTTTTTTCTAGTCTGTATTTTTTTTAGAATGATCAGTACGTCGCTTGAATATCGTCATCTTCCGAGATAATATTTTACTTTCGAACAGGACTTTGAATTGTTTCCCTTACACATTTGATCGCCTTTTTCTTACGAACACTAAGCAGACGGCGGAAAATAAAAAAAACATATCAAAATAACATCAATCGTATCAAAATCGATCAATCGTATCAAAATCATCAATCGTATCAAACTTACAGATTTGAAATTCAAAGTAATCGTTTATTTTTCAGTGTACGATATTTATGGCCAGACTAAGTATAATCACTGCTCGCAATTGATCACTATTTACGCCTTAGACAGTGGACCCCAACGCTGTATTTTTTACCGTGACCACTATAGTATCTACCTTGAGTATTGGCCCAGTATGATTTGAACTAACAATATATCATATAACTAGAGGGCGTGCGCAGCTTCGCCCGCGTATTTGCACTCTTAGTGGTGAATTCTAAAAAACCAACGAAACATGTGTTCAATAAAATATTTTTAACAGTCTGAATTTATTTTTTTATAAAAATCGGTAGCGATTTAAAGATTTTTCCATATAAACTTTCAACCCCTTATTTGAATCCTTAGGGGGTGAATTCCGAAAAACCATGAAACACGTGTTCAATGAAATCTTTTTAAGAGTCTGAATTTCAAATTTTATAAAAATCGGTGCCGATTTAATTTTTTTTCCATTCAAACTTTCAACTCCTATTTCATCCGTCTTAGGGTTAAAATTTTTCAAAATCCCTTCTTAGTGGATGTCCAGATTATGAAAATAAACATCTGTCCAAATTTCACGTTTCTACGCACAGCGGTTACGGCTGTGCGTGCGTCTTATCTCAGTCAGTCAGGTACATGTCCTTTTATATATATAGATGAGTGCTTCATTCAAAAATATGAAATACGTAAGCAACATAACTTCAAGTATTACTAATATTGAATATAAAATACATTTTACACAAAAGCAGCATTAGCATTTAGAAGTTGATCGGTTCTCGTTCGTTGGTACAGGTAATGTAATCAAAAACTTCGTCGGGCACCTAAGTTAAGTCCGACAGATTAATTAATCAGCGTGTAAGCGTTGTTTACGATGTACGACTATATACGACGTGCACACACTGGCAGGTGTTGGCTATTGCGATGTTCAGGAGCGCGCCGCCGGCGGGGCCGCGGGCTGTGCGGTGATTACTGCTAAATTTGTAACAAACGCAACTTGTTATATTTTAACTTTAAGTAGACTTATGTCAACAGATCGTGTGAGAATTTGGTTAAGATATTTCTTGGCTTTTTGATTTAAAAATATATATATATATATATATATATATTGTGCTAATATGATGGCAGTAATATTTATTATAATGACGACGAGGAAATTACAGAAGCGTACAACATAAGAAGCGTAGTTGTATGGCATCTTTTGCATCATTTCATCTAGAAACTTCATTCTGTTTTCAGTTTGTATTAACACGAAGTCCGTACCTCAATAGGAAAAACGAACTCTTAATGATCCCTTTCTTGTCCATCTGTCCGTCTATCAAGACCATTTGACTCAAGAGCACGTGGACGTGTCAAGCTAAAAATAATATTAAATATTTAGGTCTACAGTTCCTTGGAGCACATAAAAAATTAAAACTTCTATGCCAACACAAACAAAAGGTACAAACGAGCAAAATCAATAAGGTAATCAAAATCAATAAGGTATTTTACAATACAAACAAATTTATAGATATTTCATAGAAAAAATATTACAAACTTACATTTGTAGTTCATGACGTGCAAAATAAGTACATACGGTCGCAAAATAAAGTTTGCCAACTTTTTTTGTACTTCGCCTTGACCTACAACCCTGAAATTACTACAGAACCTTGGGTGAGCGAATCCAATTTGTACTTGACCCGTTTTTTTTATTTTCTTACAATTTTAACAAGCAAAATCAATAAAATATTTGCAGATAAGTAACGAAGTACCTCAAATATATATTTCTGAAATGATCAAAAAATTTAAAGAACCAACCAATTATATTTAGGATCATTAGACGTAACGACGTCTGCTAAAGTACTTTAACTACATAATCAGTGCTCTAACATCTCCATAAAAACCCTAAAGTTGGCTTGGAAACGACTCCAGAGACCCTTTTTACACAAAGCGGCTTCAGCGCGTATTGACCTTTAACAAAGCTTTGCTGTAACTGAGGCTAATTAAATGTTTAATGTTTACGGTATAAATATTATGAATATGTGAATATTCTTAAACCTCTATTTTAGGACCTTATTATAATATATAAAACGTTTCCCGCAGATTTTATAGAAAGATTAAAGTAAATTAAAATCAGCTTAACGATGTATATTCACGCTGAAACCTAGTGGTAAGGCACTTTGTTTCCCAAGCCAAATTTTTGTTCGCGCTATGTTCATTGTCAATAGTATACATCTACCGCACACTTAACAATGAAAGAGGAGAGAGTAGTCTGCCCGAAATACGACTAGTGCTATGATTAGAGTGAGAGAGGAGGAGCCTCCCTGTCGCTGACGTATGCGTGAGAGAAAGAGAAGCCAGACAGACAAGCGCCGTTACACGTTACGTAACGACGCCTACGCCTTAGGACTATCCATCCAATTTTGGAGACATCGTATTGAGTGCCTCTTTTACCGTTGTCTCTTTTTAGCTTTACACTCTAACCCATATATAGCAGGGTAGGCTGAAAACTGGAAACCTAGTGTTAAGACACTCAGTTCTCATTAATACACTTTGCCATTTCTTAACTATTTGCGCATAACGTTTTATAGCCCATGCACACTAAGCTGTGAGCGACAGCTATAGTCATTTTAATATGTACCAATACTGCTCGAAGTAAATACACAAATTTACGGAAGTCATTCCATGTAAATGTAGTATAGGCACTTGGAAGTGCCGCGCGAGGTGTCACCTGCGGTGTGAGCGTCACGCCGGTGTCACAACTGCGGCTGACTTTTAATTAAACTTTATAAGAGAATGCTTATAATGATCCGTGTTCCGCTGATGGCGTACGCGGAATTGTGAAAAAGTGTGTAAACGGAGGTGCAGGTATAATTAAATACGTTAATAATTTGATATGAGGCCAGTCGTGGCCAGAAGCACAAACGTGTGACTGTAAACGGACAGGTTGTAGGTTCGATTCCCATTTGAGGAAATGAAATAATTAATATTTTTCGTTCCTTCGCTCTGGTGTTGAGGTAAAGCGTTGAGTGCCGCCACTCCACACGCAATACCTGCAGATCTAGAGTTCGGCGGTAAGGAGGGAACGGAGTATCCAAACACTAGGTTCCCTTTGTCTATCCTGCTGTGTAGGAATACAGTACCTTTAAATACCTTTTAAATTTGACTTTTATTTTAGAACAAATTATACAGTCAAACACATAGTCCTACCAGTCAAACGAGCGAGCTAGACGTCTGCGGCATGAAAAATGTCCTGCATCCTGTCCCTGTTCTGTTATATTACAATATCTTTTTAATAGTTTTGTTTGTACTATTGCATAATGCAACGACGTTGCAAATTTTTTTGGTAGCACCGGATAGTATAAAGGATAGTTTTAAAAATGTTTTTATATGTTATATTATGTACAGTTAGTTATAAAGAGCTTTTTTCTTTACATATGTTACGTAAACCAGCTTTTTTAAAATTTAATTCCAAATATTGCAGTGATAAAATTATAATAATCTCTTGAATATCAAATTGTGTAAGACAACCAATTTTAAGCGGCCTGCGGCTTCGCTCGTGTGGTCCAATAGAAATAACTATAATACATTCTAAATGCTCGAAGTAGCTCTAATACCCTACATAAAAAACATTTTTCAATTCTATTAAGTAGTAAGTAAAATACTATAGCTATACTAATTGACTTGTTTTTACTTGACTTTTTTTTTCATTTTTTTTTCAGCTTAGAGAAAACCTAATGTTAACACATTCCGTCTCCCACTTTAAGCCGAATGTTCAACGTATTGAATGGCGGAACTCAATACCGCACTTTTGCCTTCTCACCAGAGCGAACAAATGTAAGTATCAATAAATAACAATTTATTTCCCAAAGTGGGAATCGAATCCGCAACCTACCACGTTTACAGTCCCTCGCTTCTGCCCCTGCGCCACGACGACCTCATAATGAATTAATGAATATTAATATGGATCTTATATTCTACATGACCACAAAACATACATCATGTATTTAAGCTTTACTCAAGTATACATTCATACGAGTATGTATTTCTGAGTAAATTTGAAATGCAAAAACAACCAGCAAATTACACCAATGTCAACTGATCAAATGCAATTAACTGTTAGTATTTATTTACGGCGCCAGTTCCGAGTTTTAATTGATTAATTAAATGATTAATTAACACTTAATGCGACATAACTGTGTTATGTATGTTATTTTTTATAAAACAAATGTGTAATTTAAACTATATACAGAAAATATTTATTACGTATTTTTGAATAAAAATATTTTTAGTCAGCTTCATAGAACAACAGGATAATGTAGCTGTGGGTTCGACTGCCATTACAGACAAAATTTATATTTTACTATACATATATGCGAGGCTGGTCGTGGCATAGAGGCACAAAGGGTGACTGTAAAGGCGAGTAGTTGTGGGTTCGATTCCCACTCGAGGAAATGAAATATTTATTTAAATGTGTATTTCCATTTATTCCCTCTGGTCGAGGCAAAGCGCGGCGTCGAGTTCCGCTACTCAGCACGCAATGCCTTCACAACTCGGCGGAAAGTGTGGAAGAGTGACGACTTAACACGAGGTTCTCTCTGCCTATCCTGCTGTGTGCTGGATACAGCGTGAAGCTGATTTTAGTATATATTCGTTTTCCCGCCAATCCATGCGAAGTGATTTATCTCTAGATTTTCCATAGTATGCAAATTCAGTAATAACAAAGATTTATAAGTAATTTGTAGAAAAAATCTAATCGATTGAGGAAATATTTAATATTTTCACTTTCTCGCTCTGGACTACAGGCAGCGTCTAGTTGAATTCCTCCACTAAATACGCTTTGTTTTGAGAAAGTTGGTAACGATAGTGTCTTAATGGAAACGAAGTAACTAAAGTTAGATTTCCAAGTTCCCTCGGTTCACCCTGCTATATGCGAGATACAGCATGCAACTAAAAAGACTCAAAACCCGCAATTATTCTCTAGATAAAAACATCGAAGACTATTCTTGCTTACTTAGTCTAATATTCACAATTTTTATCCAATAATTGTTTTAAATTGCATTATGTTATTATAGTTAGTAGCATAAAGTTTTATTTGACTTCGCATCTACTTTCAAATAACCCAGCTTGCTTTAAAAGGGACTTATCTTTACTAACAAAGTTTCGACGGAATTGCACTAATCGTAATTATAATCAATTTCAGCTTAAAAAATCAGCTTCACGCTGTATCCCGTACATAGCAGGGTAGGCAGAGGGGACCTAGTGTTAAGACAATTCGTATTGCGTGTTGAGTGGCGGAACTCAACGCCACTCTCGGCCTCGACACCAGAGCGAAGAAATGGAAATATAAATTTAAATAAATAAATATTTAATTTCCTCGAATAAGGATCGAACCCACAACCGTCGCGTTACAGTCGCACCCTTGTGCCCCTGGGCCACGACGGCCTCAATAACATATATAATCAATTTGATTTATTATTTATTTATATCTAAATTATATAAGATCACAAAATTGTTCATTACTTAGAATCTAATACTATATAGATAGATAGATGGGATATTTCACAGAAGATTATCCTCCAGCGACAAATTGACAAGGCCTGGTCGTATTCAATACAAGGGGAAACGTTTTTATTTGCTTTTTCCTGAACGCGCCGATACCTTTGTCACAAATACCAAAAAATATACAAAAGTGTTTTTGTTGATTGAGAGTCCATATTGATGTACCCTTCACAAACACATTTATAAAGGAAATATAAATCACGAACGAAAATAAGGTGATATATTAATAAAAATAGCAACGTTCAGCTTTTCACGCTTCGCAATTTAATGGTCAAGTATCGAAAAAATATTATTTTTCCCTTTCACGCTGTATCCCCATGTAGCAGGGTAGGCAGAGGGAGCCTAGTGTTGAGACACTCCGCTTCCCTACTCTCCGCTTAATTCTGGAGCCTCACTCCGCGCTTTGCCTCGACACTAGAGCGAAGAATTGAAAATTTCTTTACCACGAGTGGTCATCGAACCCACAACCTGTCACACTGTCTGTTTACAGTTACACGTGGCCCTTGCGCCACGACTGGCCTAAATACTGAATATATTATCACTAATATTTTGCAACAATGCAGGCAATCTTACTGTAACTAGACCATTGTTACACTGCATGTGAATAATTGATGAGAGTACACGTGCATTTTCCATTTTCGAATTTGTAATAATAAAATTAACAGTCATAGAGTAAATTGATTCAAAATTACAAATATAATTTTAAAGGAATATTACTTTTAATATATTCCTAACTAATCCTATTATATCGTATACATATATTACAACGATATGGTCTATTTCTTTAAGCATATTTATTAAATAAATTTCGGTCACATACAATATTAAAATATTTAATTATTAAAGCTGTGCACCATTGCCTTCTATGGTAGAACACAATAACGAAACATTGGAACGAAACATCGTTATATACTTATTTTCAATTGGCTTCACTTTGCCGAGAAAGAATCCCATTTTGACATACATTCGCTTTATTTTTTCAGTAATGAATATTGCTTTGTCAATACTTATCATTATTTACGATCTTTTCTGGTGGTTTGCGTCACATGTGATCATAAAAAATTGGGAGTCATTTTAGAATATTGCGGTATAGCTATAACAAAATTCACTTCAAAATAAAAGCTGTAAAATCTCAATTGGCTGTACTAGTGACACTGTCTTTGGATACGTTTATAGGATCCACGGTAAAAACATAAATAAAATCATAATGAGCCAAAGCGAGCGGCAAGGGAAGAACTCAGTTAATAATTAGATACTGGTGGAATGTCACATAGAAAACCTTAGGTTCGCCAGACCAGATAGGTCTGTATGAGGAGTTAGATGCGTTACTAAAAATAAAAATGAAAAAAATTAAATCAGCTTCACGCTGTATCCCGCACACAGTAGGGTAGGCAGAGGGAATCTAATGTTAAGACACTTCGTTCCCCACTTCGTTAACCTCGACACCAGAGCGAAGAAATGGAAATATAAATTTAAGTAAATATTTCATCTCCTCGAGTGGGGATCGAACCCACAATCAGTCGGTTTTACAGTCACACGCTGCCGCTGCGCCACGACTAGCCTCAAGTTACTATAAATCGATAAAGAAATATTGAGATTTAGTATGAGGCGCACCTTTTTACTAGTCATTGTACTGGACCAAAATAAGTAAAATAAAATTTAAATCTTATGAAATATGAATCAATATTTTTCCGATGTTATCACGAATTTGGAAATTAAAATATATGTATTTTTTTTCACATATATAAAATTTTCAATTTTACAGAAACAAAATATTCAACTGCCAGATTCTGTTCACCTACGTTCTTCACCTACAAAATAATAACAATTTAGGTGACTCGCTTTACACAAATCCCGTTTGCACATAGAATAAATCTGGCTCTTATCTCCGCGACAATAGGATCCGGGGACAAACACACAGGTGTGAACTTGACACGTTTTCATAATACTCAGAAAAATGGAACGGATTATCCTTCGGGAGCACAACGGAGTTGAGTAGAAGGTATTATTCGAAGAGATTATGAACGGGGCAGCAATTCGTCAGCCGTTCGTCGGACTCGCCTATGTACGGTTTTGTTTACTTTGTCCCCCAAAATACGGAAATCTTTGTTACAAGTGCGCGAAGTGTACACGTGTTTTTGTTGATTGAAAGGTCGGCCTTTTGTATTCTTAAATAAATGTTTTTTTTTCTGTAAACATATTGGATTTTGTATACCATTATAATTCTTTGATCGAGCAAATTTTATATTATTATGTTAAGTTCTTTAGTAATTTTTTTGTAATAACAACTCTGTGTGAAAATGAAAATCTTATTTATATTTCATGAAAGATTTTTATTTTCGAGCTTTAAATTTCACTTGATAATTTCTTACGTATAGGCTGCCGTCGAGGCCGCCAAAGGTTTTGATTATAACGCGACGGTTGTGAGTTCGATCCCCAATCGGGGAAATGAATTTTTATTTATTAATATTTTGTTTTCTTCTTTATGGTACTAAAGCAAAAGCCCGGCGTTTACTTCCGCCACTCAACACGCATTGCCTCGACAATTTCGGCGAAAAGTGGGAAAGAAAGGTCTCAACTCTAGTCTCCCTCTGCCTACTCTACTATAGGCGGGATTTAGCATAAAGCTGACTTGAAATATTCCATAATGAAAAATAATAAAGATAAATGACCAGGCTAATGTAGATTCATAAACATTATGCTCTCAGCGAGCACAAACGATTCGTTATTAGAGTATCGGAATATGTCACACTCACGTCACGTCACGTCACGCTCCCATTTCAAAGGGTCATAATTGCCACAGTGACAGTCGCCGCATACAAAGGCTATTCAATGCGAATGCATTCATAAAATATGTGTGTCAAAGTTTGATGGACTATCTGGCTTTGGCTCGCTACTAAAAGATATTACTCATATTGAAATATAGGTGATGATAGGAGAGACGTGTGCATATACATATTTATGTAACGTAAATTTTAAAATGTGGATATGTTTTTAATTTTTTTTTTACAAAGCTACAACGCTATGGAGGTTAGTGAAAACGTTTTTTTTTATTCTGAGTGGGGATCGATTCCACAATTATCGTTTATAGTCAGTTATTGTATCTGTTCTCCACGATAGCAGTGATAAAAATGTGACTCGCTCACTGAGCCTGCCCATATGAACTCATTTTGTATGCAATGAACTACTTTGTAATGTTTTTTTATAAAATACTATATTTCCACTTTTCTGTTTTTTATATTATACAATAGATTTATATTTTATCAAAAATGCCTTGAAACTTTTAATTTTTAACAATAATTTCATATGGAAAAATATTAATAATTATATATATATACTGATTTATATATGACTGATGATGAAATGAAAAAAAAATATGTAACATAAGAAATAAATATATTATAAGCTTAATATCATAAAATAAAAAGACAGAATATGAAGAAAATAACTTACTAACAAAGTATTTAGAGCATGTAAAAAAATCATTTCAAAGAGTGATTAAGAAATGTAATCTAGTACAACCGTAAGCCATATCAACAAAACAACACAACCTACATACAAAAAACGTACTTAACGGCACTGAACGGATGAATATCGTCCCTACAATATCACTTCCCCGAGTTCCCCGCATCCACAACCGTCTAATAAAACTATACGAGCCAATAAGCTTTCGAAACAATAGTCTCAGTACAAACATTCCTCGCGACGTACGACGTACGTACAAGTGACTGTAATGAGACGAGAGTGTGAACTTGTTAATGTCAACAGGAGGGTCGTATAATTAAAATATACCATTTGTGAAACGAAGAGTTACTGTGTGAATAATTTGTTTACTGTTTAATGACGGATATATGTTATTTTGTGTAATATTTTAATGCATATTATTAAGAAAATAATATTTAAAATATGAAATAATAATAGTAAAAGTTGTTTAAAGACAGGTTGACAATTCGATTTTCACTTGAGGATATGAATGTTAATATTTTCATTTCTTCGCTTTGGTGTCGATTCAAAGCGCAGCGTTGAGTTCCACCACTCCACGCAATACCTTCAGAATTCGGCTGAAAATGGGGAACGGAAGTATCTTAATGGAAACAGAGTGTCTTAACACTGAGCTCCCAGGTTCTTTCTGCCTACCCTGCTACGTGCAGGATACAGCGTGTAGCTAATTTGGCAAAGTGGTTCAGCGTGTGACTGTAAACCATATGGTTGTGGGTTGAATCCCTACATGGGGATATTTAAATTATTTCTAATTTCTCCTGGTATTTCACTGGTAGATCAGACGAGGGGTTAAATTCGGCCACTTGACTCGCAATATCCCGGAAATTGGGTGTTAAATGGAGGATCGTCTCTAATGCCAAGTTCCCTTTACGAAAGGCTGATAAAAAGAGAGAAAGCTGCATTTTTATAGAATAGTATATAAATAAGCATTTCATTATCGAGAACGTCATAAAGCTGGAGCACTTTGTACCACGATTGTAGGCCCGACTCACTCATATATGTATTAGTATATATAGAATAATTTTTTAACAGTTAATGTTTATAAAATTTACGAGAACTAGAAAAGAAAATTTGCGTATCTATTGCCTTTAAAAGTTTTAGTGTACTTGCTAATATATTCGTAACAAAAAATAGGCCAAGCGTGGCGCAGAGGCACAAATGTGTGACTGTAAACGCAACTAGTTGTGGGTTCGATCCCCACTCGAGTGAATGAAATATTTAATATTCGTTCTAGTTTCGAGGCAAAGCACGGCGTTGAGTTGCGTTACTCTACTCGCAATGCCTAAAGAATTCGGCGGAAAATGAGGAACGGTATATCTTAATACTAGGTTTCCTCTGCCTACCCTGTTGTGTGCGAATGACATTGTGAAGTTGATTTTAAAAAAATATTTAGGTATTTGCCATAGGTATCTGAAAATATAGTTAAATGGATAACCCACCTTAAATAATTAGTATATAATAGCGCCAATTACAAGATCAATTGTTAACCTAACTAGTATTAACCTGATTGAAACATTAAATTGACTGAAATCAACATACAAGCCAAATATAAGGCACAGTTACCTTCGTTTACAGTGTGAGACGGTAAACGCTGTTTGCACTACACAGCTTATTTGAGTAGGGTAATATAGAACGTGGTGCTTATGACAACCGCTCCAGTTGTAACATTTCCTTCTTCTGATACGTTTGAGACTTTTGACACTTTTAAAGTACGTTGGAAAAATAAGAATTATTAAAAAAATTAAGTAGGGTACTATGTTGTAACTATGTTTATTTGAGGTAGTATCAAGGTACTAGCGACCCAAACGCAGCTTCATATGTTAAAATTTTATTACTATATATATTTAGATTTAAAGTAATACGCTGTTAATAATAATAATATAGAATAATGGGTATAGTATTTAATAGTTACTATAATTATACAATAATTTAAAATTATAGATATTGATTTTTCAATTTTTTAAAATTGAATATGTACAAAGTCAAATAATTTTATTCAAAATTAGATGTTACATGCTTCATTTTTTTATTACAGTTATGATGTGCAATTTGACTACAATGTCCAATTTTATAAAATTTAAAGTGAAAAGAAACGAACACAATAATCAAAAGAAAATATTGTTTACCTATTTAAAGAAATTAAATTAGCTTCACGCTGTATCCCAGAGGGAACCTAGTGTTAAGACACTCCGTTCCCCACTTTCTGCCGAATTCTGGAGGCATTGCGTGTTGAGTGGCAGAACTCAACGCCGCGCTTAACCTCGACACCAGAGCGAAGAAATGGAAATACAAATTGAAGTAAATATTTCATCTCCTCGAGTGGGGATCGAACCCACAACCAGTCGGTTTGCAGTCACACCTCCAGCCGCTGCGCCACGACCGGCCTCATTCCTATTTAAAGTCAGGAATATTGTAAAAATCTAACTTAAAATCTAAAAATGTTTCTTTTCAACCCATTTTACGGTATCATAAATAACATTTTTTTTTTAATTTTTAATAATCATTTATTGACTTGACATGTAAAAACACCCAAAAGCTAATTTGTTCCCTATCTTGAAACACATTTTAAAAGTATAAAAATAAATAATTATAATACATTAAAATGTCATTCTGTTGTCACTTTTATTATTTTTTTAAAAAAATTGTTTTGTTAAATCCTAAGTTGTTTCCTGATTAATTTATTTATGTTATGTAGAATTTTTCATATTTTAAAATATGAGTAAACCTGGAACAAATTAAAAATTTACTTAAATGTTTTAGAAACATTATTTCTTCGTTTACATTTTTTCCCATGCCTAAATGAATACACTATAGAAAGTTTTTTTTGTGCTTCAAGGAACCATAGATATTAATATTTCCTATTATTTTCATCTGGATACTTCCTCACGCTCTCGATGTAAGTAGTCTTAACAGACGGACTGACAGACAACAATAATAATAAAAGTAATAAGAGTTCCATTTTTTTCCTTTGAAAATACGGAACCCTAAAAATAAATAAAAAATCAAATAATACTAACATTTAAAACTAAAAGTGAGGGTTTATTGTAAAACTGTTATTTCACCGTTTTCTTAGTAAGTAGAATATTGAATGCCAATATAATTAGAATTGATGCTGTTAGATATTTCTGCGTATATTTACTTGATTCACTTCTTCAAACAATCTTTTAAAATGTTATATTTTCATAATTTGTGATGATTATAAGCATATAATATATTAGATGTTAATATATTTAATACTATTTCTAATGCTCATATAATAGTTTCATGTTTCGCGTTCGTTACAAAAATCCTTTTGCAAAAATTTACAAATAATCGACTATGTTGAAAATTTTCACTGAGTATTGGTAATTTTAAACTATTTTACTTCACTTCTAACACTTTAAAATATACGTACAAGGCGGTATTTGAAGTAGACCATGAAACAGAAAGTTCGCTGCATATTTCCCGCGGGCACTACTACACTACAGATTGATTAAAACCGATGAACTACAGTAAGTTGTCTGACCTAAACGCTACCAACATTTTGTATACAATGTGCAAGAGTGTAAAACGTTTTGCAACACTTCAATATAGCATCACAGTACATTGTTGTTGGTTTTTGAATAGCCTACGTTGGAATTTATTAATTTGATACCTGATCCGCTCTATATTCTAAACATAATAAAGAAATATATTTTATGCATACCTACATGTGTCCTTTTTTTCAGCTTCATCCCCCATATAGTAGGCAGAGGGAACCTAGTGTTAAGACACTCCATTCCGCCGAATTCTCGAGGCATCACGTGCCTAGCGGCACACATTAACGCCGCACCTTATCTTGTTACCAGAGTGAAGAAATAACAATATTGAAAAATAAGAATATATTCCCCCCAGGTAGGGGTAGTGTCGTGTTTATAGTCACAGCTTGTGCCACTGCGCTACGTTTAGTTTCAGGATCCATTCTTCAATTTTATGCAGTCAGGTTTTTTTTGTATTTTCATACTTTTTTATTAAGATTTATTAGCTTTGTTATTGGCATTATAAGACAAAACAATGTCAATTTTTTTTACATTAAAGGAGTTAATATAGTGAGATTTGAACCCCCCTTTTACAGTTCACTAACTAGTAGGCTACTGGTTAAGCTCACTGCTGTTATCCCCGCGTAATAACGATATACTAAATTATATCTATTATAAATATGAAAATCTGCTAGAATAGTTGTTAAAACAACTTTAAATAGATTAATCCTAAGCTGATACTTAGCTTAAGTTCATAAAAACGCGCGGTTGGAGACTCTAACAAATCAATGTTGTTGTGTACATGCCCGCGCGCACCTTGCGCACTTTCTTGGTACTGATTCGCCGCCATCTGAACTGCTGAATCGCGCGACAGCGTTTAGAAACGTGCGTCGCCGCGCGTTTTTCTGAACTCAGCCTTAATCAACGATACCCAATATGACATAGTTTGACGACTCCTATTTTTTTTTTTGACAATATAGCTTCTGGTTGTCGCTGTCGTGTATTTTTTTAATGTTGGTCCTAAAATACTCCATATTGGTTTTTAATATATGGGTGTTATATAATCTACATAAAAAATGGTGTATTTTGATCGGTATCGACAATTTTTAGTGCCAAATATCAGCTATTTTGTTTTTTTTTATTCCAAAACCTATTTGAAAATCTGCTCCCCCCCCCCCACTCTGCAGTGGGATACAGAGAGAAACTGATTAAATTTTAAATCCTAAGTATGGAATAACACTTTAAAAATATTTAAATTGTTTAAATATGATTTAATTAACTAGCAAATGCATCTCCTAGCAGCTTGGTGTTGTTAGTGACAGCGCTAAGGACACGGTCGGACGCGTACGAGACAAGCGGCAGAGGAAGCCGGACGGAACGATTGCGTCTCGCGCCTCGGCGCCTCCAGCCGTACACTGTGGATAGGCTTTTTCGAAGATTAGATATCAATATCATGGTGCCATAAATATGGGAATCCATACAGTCGATTTTCTTACTCCTTATATAGATGAACAGGCTGAGAATGACAATAAGAGACGTAATATTGGCTTAGGAGCACAAGTGTGTGATTGTTAACGCTACTGAGTGTTGGTTCGATCACTACTTAAATTAACTTAAATTTTAAATTTATATTTTTGCGCTCTAGAGTTGAGGCAAAGCGCGACATTAACTTCCGCCACTCGACACGCAACACCTCCAGAATTTAGCGGAAAATTCGGAAGTGTCTTTACATTAGGTTCCCGGCGGTGTGCGAGATACAGCATGAAGCTGTGTTTTTATATCTATTCTTCTATCAACATATTTAAATGTTTTTTTATCACCGCTTTATATGAAACCACACTTTTAACTACTCTATTAAAGCCTAATACAATTAAAAAAGAGATTTTTCCTAAAACGAAAGTGTTTTTTTTTCAAACAAAATATAAATTAATGAACTTATCGTTGTAAAATAAGATGCCATTTGTTAAGAAGGACACATACAGACCAACCTATCAAAGCGATAACGCCGCACACGCGTCATTTACGCAATCGAGTCGTAGGTATTGGCGCTTAAGTTGAACGTTTTTAACACCTCCTAGATCCAGGAGGCGCGGGTATGTATTTAAGTTGAACGTTGTTTAGTTTTGTTATAGAATAAAATTAAAGAAAAAAAATCTTTTCCTAAAACAAGTTTTTATTATTTATTATTAAAATGATCTAAAAAGTTAAAAATAAATAAACTCTAATAAGAAATATAACACTTAATAAACAATAAAAGCTTGTTACATTTTGATAGCGAGAGGAAAAGAAGATGCTGAATGTTCTCAATATTTTAAATTGTATTTTTAATTCAAAGATTTTTGTTCGAATCAAACGAGCCCAAATTCCGGAGTTACGGAATTCCTATGACCACCTTCTAGCTCCATCATCAGACCTGGTTACCATATAGTATCAAAGTACTAGTCAAGACGAATCAAATATGCTGAGCCGATCTGGTCTATGTCATAATAATATCGCAATGTATCCGATTTATACCGGGATATATATTTTAACTGGGAAGTGGACCAAATTTAGCTTGCAAAATTTGATTACAGACAGACAATGGGACAGGAAAATGTAACGTAAAAAGTAGATATTGAAACACTTATTCACTTCTAATGGCTATATTTCTTGCAATAATAATAATTACTAGAGGGCGCGCGCGGCTTCGCCCGCTTATTAGGAGTGAATTCTAAAAAAACCACGAAACACGTGTTCAATAAAATATTTTTAACAGTCTGAATTTAAATTTTTATAAAAATCGGTGCCAATTTAAAGATTTTTCCATATAAACTTTCAACCCCTTATTTGAACCCTTAGGGGGTGAATTCTTAAAAACCATGAAACACGTGTTCAATGAAATATTTTTAAGAGTCTGAATTTCAAATTTTATGAAAATCGGAACAGATTATTTTTTTTTAACATACAAACTTTCAACCCCTATTTCATCCCTTTAGGGTTAAAATTTTTCAAATTCCCTTCTTAGTAGATGTCCAGAATATGAAAATAAACATCTGCCCAAATTTCACGTTTCTACCATCAGCGGTTACGGCTCTGCGTGCGTCTTACCTCAGTCAGTCAGCACAAGTCCTTTTATATATATAGATAATTTACTATACTGCTCACTCCAACCAAAAACATTTTCCCGCCAAAATTTTACAATATATGCGCACGTCATTACTTTCCCGCCAAGTCCCTGCCCGACCGCTCGGCGACAGCGTACCCGAGAGTTGCCGACGAGCCGGGTGGCGCGTAACAAAAAGCTTGTAATAAAAAATCAGCTTCACGCTGTATCCCGCACACAGCAGGGTAGGCAGAGGGAACCTAGTGTTAAGGCACTCCGTTCCCCACTTGTTGCCGAATTCTGGAGGCATTGCGTGTTGAGTGGCAGAACTCAACGCCGCGCTTAACCTCGACAGCAGAGCGAAGAAATGGAAATATAAATTTAAGTAAATATTTCATCTCCTCGGGTGGGGATCGAACCCACAACCAGTCGGTTTTACAGTCACACCTCGTGCCGCTGCGCCACGACTGGCCTCTTGCTTGTAATAAAATAGGTTATTGCTTAAAATATAACTAGAGATATCCCTTTCTCGTTCTTATGTTTTTTGAGAATGAGAAACGGCAGATCGGCAAAGTTTAGTATTATTTTTGTAGTAGTAGGTGTTTACGTTATTGGTATCTATTCGTAACTGTGTCACATGTGATACAGTAGGGATAAAAATTGTGATATTAAAAAAAATCCTACGTCTAAACGTCTTGATTATTTTTTTAGGTATAGGTTTAAAATATTTTTTCCTATACCTTGCTGTCGTAAGAGGAGCACAGGCGCTTCCACCCTATATATTCTAGTCGCATTTGTGACAACTACATGTATATTTTATATTAAGAAACGAGAATATGCAACAGACGTGAAGCCTGTCCAAACTTCTTCGTTTTACATCTAGAATAACGCAAGATGCTGAACTAAAATTGCGGTTTCAATATTTTTAGTATGTAGATAGAGAGAGAGGCCGGTCGTGGCGCAGCGGCACGAGGTGTGACTGCAAAACCGACTGGTTGTGGGTTCGATCCCCACTCGAGGAGATGAAATATTTACTTAAATTTATATTTCAATTTCTTCGCTCTGGTGTCGAGGCTAAGCGCGGCGTTGAGTTCTGCCACTCAACACGCAATGCCTCCAGAATTCGGCAGAAAGTGGGGAACGGAGTGTCTTAACACTAGGTTCCCTCTGCGTCCTCTCATTAGGTCCTCTCGTGCGGGATACAGCGTGAAGCTAAAAAAAAAAAAGATAGACAGATAGATAAATATAAGATAAAATATTAAAAAAAAACACTTTCGAGTAGATAAAAAAATAACACAAAAATATGTTAATTAAACATAAGTAATATTTTATCCTGACCGACGGATATACGACCGACGACATACAGTTTTAATTATTATCCTTATTTTATTAAAATAAACGAAACTAAATAAAAAAAAATACGAAATCAACGTCTGCTGTTCGTTTACAAATGCTGACCATAGTATTACTTTAGTTTATTTAGTAAATGTATTAACAGAACATAACCAACTTTTGAATCTTTTAGTTTTGTAATTATTATTTTTAGCGTCACGTTTTGCACAAGAAAATATTTAATTTCCTCTTATGGGGATCGAACCCACAACCAGTCGCCTTTACGGTCACACACTTATGCCCCTGCGCCACGATTGGCCTCATAAATAAAATAAATAAAAATTACTAAAAAAATCTTTAATGAAAATGAAATCTACACAATAATATATATATTTTTAAAAAAATGTCTCTAATCCGTTCATTTGGATTTGGACAGGCTTCACGTCTGTTGCATATTCTCGTTTCTTAATACGAAATATACATGTAGTTGTGACAAATGCGACTAGAATATACAGGGTGGAAGCTCTTGTGCACCTTTTACGAGAGCAGCTTATAGGGAAAAATATTTAAATCCTATACCTAAAAAAAATTTAAAATAAGAATATCAAATTTCAGAGAAAAACAGTTTCGAATATCAAACCGCAACCAGCAATAACATTCCATAAAACAGCTCCACGTCGAGAAATGAAAGACCCCGACCGAATAATGACAGGAAGTAAATCACGCTTAATACGTTTTATATTTTCATTTACCGCGACAATCAGATAGCTATTGTTCAGATCGTTGAAAACTCCAATAATATACACAAAATACAATATGAAATATGTACTTTGTATGTACGTTTGTTTTCAGCTGTTAAGTTTCCTGATTTATTTTTTTTGTTATAATTTAGATTTTCTCATTTTTGTAGAATAACATTAGTTATATATATGTTTATATATTATGTTAATATTATAAGAATTTGGCAAGTTCTATAGAACTAATATATAGAAGTATATTTCTATTTGATTACATAAATTTAAAAATATAAAAACTAATGTATCAAGTAATAGCTTAGTTATATCTTAAAATAAAATAAATAAATCAGCTTCACGCTGTACCCCGCATACAGCAGGGTAGGCAGAGGGAACCTAGTGTTAACACACTCCGTTCCCCACTTTCTGCCAAATTCTGGCAACACCGCGCTTTGCCTCGACACCAGAGCGAAGAAATGTAAATATAAATTTAAGTAAATATTTCATCTCCTCGAGCGGGAATCGAACCCACAACCAGTCGGTTTTACAGTCACACTTTGTGCCGCTGCGCCACGACTGGCCTCAATAATTATATCTTCGTTCAGTTTAATTAATACCAATAAAATCAAACATCGTGTACTTCTTAACAAATCGAACAAGCAATCACATACGTAATGACCGAGCGGCGCGCGTTCTGAATACATCGAGTTGCGTTGTCATATTTTAATTAGTTTTATTTTCAATTTCCCTGACTTTAATTATTCGTCTGCGAGAGAGGACTGTTTCTAGGGCTGCGGCTGATTGAATTTAAAAAAAAAAATCAGCTTCACGCTGTATCCCGCACACAGCAGGGTAGGCAGAGGGAACCTAGTGTTAAGACACTCCGTTCCCCACTTTAATCACATTTATTTACTGTTTCACAAAATTCTATTCATTTTTCATGAGCTTTCATTAGTTACGCATAAATTATAAGGTGACAATTAAAATTGAGACTCGAACAAAATGTTTTTTTTTTCGTTTTATAGCTCAATAATAGGCTTTTTGTATCATACAATAATTTAAAATTATGTTTATTAATTTTGGAAATACCCCAACCCAACGGAATTAAAATCGTGCTTTAAAAAGTTTAATTTTAGAGAGTTTAAACACAAGGTTACCTCTGCCTACTCTGCTGCGGAATGCAGCGTGAAATTTGATAATGATTGATTTATTTGATTTTTTTATGTATAGTTAAAATAGATAGTTCATATGTAGCTTATTTAAAAATTTAAGAAAATATTACTTTTTCCATTTTCCACCAAATCTGCTTTAAGTTGTAGAAACTCAGCAGCACGTAGTCTCTGAGACAAACGACTCTCCGCGGGGTCGTGCGCGCTACTAATGTTGTATTGTGCTATAATGATTTTTGATAGTGTCTTTTATTGCCTTATATTTACTGTGTATAATAAAACAAGATACCTGCTCCAATAATAATAAAAACGAAGTGACAGAAGTAGTTTTCCATATTCAGCTCATTTAGTGAAACTTATTTAGTGACATTTTTTTAAAAAAATGTTAAATATGTCAATGAATAATGTCCTACACGTCGTATTATTAAAAAAATCGCAAATACGTCATTATTCCATCAAATGAGCGTAATATTTATGTAATAACGATTAAAACAAATATAATATTTTTTTTTGTATCTTCTTTACTTGTTTTTACCAGGATTTTAACAAACAAATAATAATAAATCCACAAGTAAGAGAAATAGAATTCTTTATATCAAAAAATATCTGATAAATTAAAATATAAAAGATAATTATAATGAACAAACCGAAATAAGTAAAAGTAGTTTAGGGTTTTTTTTTATTTTTAAAATAATATCCCTAACTATTTAAAGTAAACCAAAAAGCAATAAGTAAACATAATCAAAGGTTTTTAAAAATATTATTAAAAACAAAATAAAACCAGCTATATTATCAATATTATAAACCTTAAATAAATATTTAAAAGTATCAAATTCAAAACTATCAAGAAATAAAAAAAAATCTCACTAATTTACACAATACCAAACAAACATAACAAAAAGCAAGTTACTATATAAAGATCTGTATTAGATCGGACGTTGATAATTATGACGACCGGCAGCGTCGTCTACCCGTTCCGTACCCAAGCCACCGCAACCCCATACACCGTGGGGATCGCAGGTTAGGTCATTTTGAATCAATGATATCTATATAGTATTTATATAATTATGTACAATAAAGAACAATTTCAATCTAAATTAAAAGCCAAAGATGATTATTATATTTATTTAGATATGGAATAATACCAAACTATAGAATGTGGCTGAAATTTTTGGCCACCAATATTGTTCTTTAACAGGAAAATTTATAACCTTATTATAAAAATTATGCTTTATGCACGGAAAAAGCAATTTTTCCACATTTTCTCACTGTTTAAACCATCACTGGACTACAATGAATATTTCAAAACTTATAACAACGAAATCAGCGAAGCCGTTCTAGAGTTTTAGCGAAACAAATAAAGATCAATTGATTTTTATGTATTAGATGTAGTAAGCTTTATTTACTCTTAAATAAATTTAATCTTACATTCACATATATATATTATATCTCAAACATGCTTTAAAGCAGTATGTCCATAAACAAGATGTTTATATTTGTTCGTATACAGAACTTCGCACAATTAATTAAATTATTAATTAAAACTTGAACATACATACATCTAAGTTCACTTATATTAATGACTTTCCAATCTTTCTCAGTCAAGTCTTATTTAAATTAATTTATACGTTATTATATGTAACATTATGAATATATAATATTGTACTAAATATCAATACAGTAAATAAAAAATAAAAACTGAAAAAGAAAAGAAAGTGGAGAAAAGGGAAAGTTCTTATTGATATTTAAACTAAGATTTACTTACTTTAGTGCTATTTTTACCTGTATAGCAGTTGAGTGCAGCGTGTGACTGTAAATGCGATAGTTTTAGGTTTAATTTCTACTCAAGGACTATATTAATAAAAAAAAACAATTCATCATGTGAGAAATTTTATGTTTTTGTCCATACGTATACTGAGTTAAATTAAGGAAATTTTTGTTTATACACCAATCCGCATTTAAAAATACCGGAACACACAAACGAATTAGCAAAAAGTATTATAATAAAAAATATGCTTGGATTCATTCTGATAACGCTAGAGTTGTTATGTTTATTTTTTAACTTACCAAAATTAATACTTGAATATATGATAAATTAAAAGGAGAGGCACACACAGGCAGAGGCACTCAACACGCAATGCCAGCATTCAGTGGAAAATGGGGTACAGAGTGTCTTAACACCAGGTTCCCTCTGCCTACCCTGCTTCGAGCGGGATCCAGCGTGAACCTTATTTGTATATGATAAATTATACAACTTATCATACATCGCTGAGCCCAGTCGTAGCGCAGCGGCACAAGGTGTGACTGTAAAACTGACTGGTTGTGGGTTCGATCCCCACTCGAGGAGATGAAATATTTACTTAAATTTATATTTCCATTTCTTCGCTCTGGTGTCGAGGTTAAGGGCGGCGTTGAGTTCTGCCACTCAACACGCAATGCCTCCAGAATTCGGCAGAAAGTGGGGAACGGAGTGTCTTAACACTAGGTTCCCTCCTCCTAACCTGCTGTGTGCGGAATACAGCGTGAAGCTAATTTATAATACATATGCATACTATTATAAAGAATTATATCGTAAAATTATTTTAATCTCGTGTATTCAAAACATATTTAAGCACTTATCCACCCGAAAGAGCTTTGACGAAACGCTTTGTGGAACAATGTTATTCTAAACAAAGAAATTAGGTGACGTTCAACGAACATTATTCTACACAACATTTGGAAAATATATTAAATATACAATTTAAATTGAGGCCACCGTGGCGCAATAGAACAGCGTGTAGCTGTAAATGACGATGGTTGTAGATTCAATCCTCACTTGGGGAAATAAATCATTTACATTTTCCTGCTCTGGAAAGTCGGCTTTAATTTCCTCTACTTAATACATAATGAATTTGGGCAAAAAGAGGAGAGTTTTCTGTTGTCTCTGCCTTCACTGCTGTACTGCTATATGTAAAGTCAAACGTAACGCTATAGAAAATACAATAAAATATAAAATATGAAATGGACAAGCTATTTGCTGATGTGCATAATTGAAGCAACCCCTCCGGACCGTTGATACGCTGCTTCACTTTCAATCTGCATTTGAATAATTGTGAAAAGACAAGCTTTTAAAACTTACCCTATAAATAAATAAAATTTGTTACTTAATTACTGTTAATCTTACTTTCTTATTTAAATAATATGAAAAGGAGCAAAACATTTATCGAAACTAAGTGTCATGTCGGTATCTGAGGTTTGTAATAAAATTGATTTGCACATAATATATGTGCACACGTACGTGTGTTTAAAAATGTACATTTTTCGAAAGTTTTAAATTTTTTTTTTTTATAGCTTCACGCTGTATCCCGCACATAGCAGGTTACGCAGTGGGAACACATACAGTCAGTAAACTTTTCATTAACTTATTAAATAATTTGACATTTTTCACAATATATACATGTAAAATGCTTTTCTTTTTCCAATAAAGACTACTTTCTGAGCCTAAACAAAGCAGCTCTTACATATAAAATATCTACAATAATTTAGTTCACATTCACTCTAATTAATTATCTAATTAGAACGACCGTATCTAATAATAATTTAATTAATAGCAATAATACTAAAGATAAACATAAAACTGATAGTGAAATGCAAATTTCACTTAGTTACAAATTCGAAGAGAGATACCCACTTTAACAATAAGCACCCATAAAGCCAAAGTAAGACAAAACAATGATCTTTACTTTCGAACTTAATACTTGAAAAGTCAAAAGAGATAAGTTTAGACTGTCGCTAAAGTATTCTAGAGGACTGAGATGGATCTGCATTGCAAATATTTTCTATTTTATTAATACTGTGCATTTGAATGGTACTCCTTTCGTTTGGTTTATAGCTATGTGATAAAACGTTACTGGATTTTTTATTTTGATATAATTTCCATATAGAATTATATCATATTGAATTTTATTCAAAACTAGCGGCCCCTGCCGGTCCCTTTTGTATGTTTAATTATTTTACCATTGTTATCTCTATATAGTACTCAATTAAATCGTAATTATAAAATTAAAGTATTTTGGAAATTTATTTGATTTTGTTCATGAAAATTGACGTATTTTATAGGAAAATGTCCATTCTATGCTGAAACGTATTTAATTTATACTTGGAATCTCGATATTTTTATCATCATATAACCATAGTTTGTTTTCTATCGTCATACAAATAATAATTTTACATATCAAACAGCAAAACATTGAAAACTAAAAATTTCAATGTATTATTTTATACAAATGCTTTAAATCTTTAGACCATTCCTAAAGACTCAATTGAGAAAATAGTTGTAAAATATAACCCTTTTAACAATTTTGTAGAACAAAATATTTATAATTTTTTATATTCATATAACTTTTCGTATTTCTGAACTGTAATAAAAAAACCCTAAATTTCAAGTAAAGCTTGATATTTAGAATCCAATAGTCAAAACTGAGTTTCAATCAGTTAAGCCGTTTTGAGAAACTTGCGTGATCAAACGCACACACAAACAAATAAACAGACTTTTGTCTGTTTATGTGTTATTAAAAAAAATATTGTTTTGGGTTCTATTACATTGATAAATGTATCCAGTAAAAGTTTTTCTGATTTATTTTCCATGTACCCACACTGATCAGTTAAATACAGATTATTTAAAATTGACTAAAAAAAATTTTTCTTCATTTTTACTTTATTATTACTTTTACAAGTTTATTAATCTATTATACAAAATATTATTAGACATCAAGTCACCGGGCATGTTTAATTTAAAATGGTATTAATTCGTCTGAAGTGTTCGTAAGGTGTATAATATATGGAGATCCGACCGTTCTTAAAGCGTTGAGCCGCGATGTGATAGCTAACATTAATAACTTACTACACTTAAACAGACCTTCTCACTTATTCAGAAATTGTGTGTAAGATATGTGTAGTGAAGCGAAGATTTTAAAATGAAACTAAAATTTGTAGGGTGGTGGAAAGTAGGTTTTTGTAAATTCGTTGTTTTTTTTACCTTTTTTGTTTTTCCCTTACGAGAATATAATATTATTATTAAATTTAGATTTGAGGATAAAATTCCATATAACTTAACTAATAGGCCAGTCGTGGCGCCAGGGGCACAAAGTGTGACAGTAGTAAGTGTCCGGGATACAGCGTGAACCTGTTCTAACTTAACTAATAAACATAAAAAGATGGTAGATCTTGTTTCAGCTTAACATTGTTGGGAGTCTATTGCTAAGACACTCCGCTTCCTACTTTCAACTAAATTTATCGTCTTTTCAAAAGTACATAGAGTACTAACAAGTGAACTTTATTATTAACCAAACATTACTTATTGTTTCTTAATATTTGAAAAGTTGTTAATATATCATATTGTCGTGGTCCTACTGGGACGTGCCTTACTATATAATAATTGTGGATTCAAATTAATTTCTGGAGTTAAGAATTTAAAGATTAAAATTGTTTCAATCCGTTTCAACAAAGTGTGGGATTTAGCTGATCTCGGTATATCTTTATTTGATCAAAAAACGGAATATTTCTCACTAGGTTCTCTCTGCTTTAATAAAAACCGTAGATATGAAATAAAGAAGTCAAAGCATAACTTGTAGTAATTATACTAATGTAATAACGAAAAAGGGACGTCTAAAATGTTCATTGAAAATGATTTAGTTATATTGAAACGCAAAATTGTATAAAAATGAGAACGGCAAATGAAATTCGTCTTAATAGCCATTCTTGTCATATTTCGTTTTATTTATAGCCTACAATATATTGATATTAAAATTTAGAAATATATCTGCCAAAATGCAGACGTGGCGCCGCAGGGCCAGTTTTGGTACAGAGATTGGTACTTGGTACACAAAGTGTGACTGTATATGCGACAGGTCGCAGGTTCGATTCCTACTTGAGGAAATGAAATATTTCATGTTTCCATTTCTTCGCTCTAGTGTCGAGGCAAAGCGCGGCGTTGAGTTCGGACACTCAACACGCAATAAATTCGGTGGAAAATGTGGTACGGAGTATCTTTGCACTAAGTCTACCCTGCTGTGTGCGAGATACAGCGTAAAGGTGGAAACAAAAACATCTGCGAAGATAACTAAGGACCTAACTGCGCGTTTGATACAGTAATTGTAAGAAAACTTTGTATTAATGTTTCCAAAATTTATGGATTCTCTAATAATATAGCATTTCAAAGGTATAATTCATTACACTTTAATATTAAATTACAATTACAGCAATTTTATATATAAATTAAGATTAAAATTAAATTAGCTTCACGCTGTATCCCGCACACAGCAGGGTAGGCAGAGGAAACCTATTGTTAAGACACTCTGTTCCCCACTTTCTGCCGAATTCTGGAGGCATTGCGTGTTGAGTGGCAGAACTCAACGCCGCGCTTAACCTCGACACCAGAGCGAAGAAATGGAAAGATAAGTTTAAGTAAATATTTCATCTCCTCGAGTGGGGATCGAATCCATAACCGGTCGGTTTTACAGTCACACCTCGTGCCGCTGCGCCACGACCGGCCTCTATATATAATATATATAAATTGACAGTAAAATAAGAAGTAATAGTCATTCTTGTGACAATCTGAACTGAACTTGTGGCGTGAGGTCACAAGTTCAATTTCCGTTTAAATTTCTAATTGCTTATTCGGTTGGTAGTTTTAATTATAATTTATCTGTCACCTCAAAAGTTTAAATACGTGTCACAATTTTGTTTATTTTGCATTATAAGTTTTATGGTTATTGTTATCTATTATCAAACAAACTGAGCACTAAATGCGAAATTTAATTGAAAAACAAAACAACGTGTTATACGAAAAATCGAATTATTTATTCGTAAAAGAAAAAACTTGCCACAAAAAAATTCCATTGCACTCCACAAAAACCGCACAGGTATACTAACATAAAATATATTTTAAAAAATCTGAACTAAATTTCAGTTAGGCAAATTTAATCGTCACTTTGCATTTTTAGGCGGAACACACCACGATTAGACCAATACGAATGTCATACAATTTGTCAGCCTCACGCGCGTGTTAGCGGGCGCAGGTGCGACCCCGCCGTGAGATAATGACAGATACCACTTGCCAAGTGAGCGGACTCAGTCTCCACCCTCGTCATCTACGAACTTATATAACTTCTCGAGTCGACCGTGTTGAATTAGCCAATCAATTATGAAACTCACTAAGTCTCCAATCTGTGGTTGTACAGTTATAATTTAAAATAATATAATTCAAACGATCCGACATTTATCAATACTATAATGTCATTGAGGCCGTCGTGGCGCAGGAGCACAAATGTGTGACTGTAAATGAGACAGTTGTGACTTCGATCCTCATTCGGAGGAATGAATTAGTATTTATTAATAGTTTCATTTCTTCGCTCTGGCATCAAAGCAAAAGCTCGACATTGAGTTGTACTAGTTAACCTGCAATGCTTCCAGAAATCGGCGGAAAATGGAGAGCGGAGTGTCGTAACACTAGGTTCCCTCTGCCTACCCTGCTACATACCGCATACAGTGTGAAGCTGAAAGAAAAATATTTAACTGTATTAAAGGTGAATTATAACTATAAAAAATATATTATTAATATATGATTCACCCAAAAAAAGAATGGACAACCGATAACCTTAAATCGCTTTGTACATTAGAAAGATAATATCGAAATCACAATTTTAGGACGAGCCCGTACCTTTATATTCAAATCCCGATTCCCAGACGTAGATACTTCGCATATGGAAAATTTAATAAAACTCTTCGTATGCAGAACGTATACGGCCTTTGACTATTGTCTTATTTTGGATAGTAAATTTCCAAGAATTAGTTTTTACGTTCAATTTTGTTTTTTATGATAAAACTCTCTCATTTCCCAAATCAATCAAATATATTTATATAAATATAATATAAAAAAATAAATTTATATTTTCGCATAACATATCTTTTAATGTGAATATGACTCAGTTGTGCAACTGTACTACGCTTTAGATGATAAAACTATAAATACGCTTAAAATACTCCTGTTTTAAAAAAAACGGCTAAATGCGAGTCAGACTCGCCTAACGTGGCCTCCGTGCCAATTTTAGGGTTGTGATTCTAGGGAAGTACAACTTATAAAAGTTGACAAGCTTTAGTTTTGCAGGTATATGAACTCATTTTGTATGATATGAACTACACATTTAAGTTTGTAATATTTTTTTTAAATTGTCACTTTCTTGATTTTTTTTCGTGATTTGCACAACAAATCCTCACTTCGTGCTAAATTTCTCAACTGTAGGCCTCGTGAGTACATCACTACAGATTATAATTACGCGGAAAATTTCATTCAAAATGCCACAAAAAAACATGCATAGATACTCGTGTTTCTTATTATTTTGTTATAAGCTGGATTTTATTTGTGCTCCGAGGGACCGTAGTCCTGAATATTTTATATCAATTTGAACTTGACACCTCAACACAATTTAGAGATGAATGATCTTCACAGACAGACTGTAGTCCGTTGTCCTATAAAAATTCCGTTGTACCTTTTGAAGGATAGAACCCATTAAAATAACAAATATACATATATATAACTAATATCTATCTATGCACACAAAATATATCAGTTCGAACATTGACACACGCGGGCTATGATGACACTGTGCACTCAACTGTATACCAATAAATCGTAGCCGTCGAATCCAGCACCGAGAGCACAATGAAGCACGTGTCGGCCGTCGTCGCCGCTCTCACGCCGCCTGAATTTAAACCACCACCTAGCCTACTTCCTGCGACTGCCAAAGCTAAATGAAATGTACTTAGTGGGCTACTATTTTATTTGTTTGCTATTCAATTCTATCTAGACCGGAAATAGCGGGAACTTTAATATAATGTTTTGTATGACTTTTCATTTATTTTTATATGAGGCCATCCGTGCGTTTGTCTGTGAATGCGATGGTTGTTAATTCGATTACCATTCAAGAGATTTGATTATTTTTTTATTTTCTAGCCATGGAACAGACAAAAGGCGACATTGAGTTCACTTAAAACGCAATGTTTCGAAGATTCAGCGAAAAGTTAGGAACGGAATGTCTTAACGCTAAATCTCTATTTCTACTCTGCCATGCAGGAAAAAATGTGAAGGAGCTTCATAGTATTTCATAAGAAGTGAAAACTTCAACAAAATACACCATCAAAACTAACTAAGCTGTATAATCTTTATACCTCATACGTAGAATTAAGTCGCTAGAAATACAATAAAGCACATGTCACGCGCGTTGTCACCAGCTCGCACGCCACCTGACTTTTAATATTTTTAGCTATTTTCATTTTATATATATTTTAGACTAAAGTTTGGACGCTGGAATATAGACTTTTTTCTATATTCGTTAACATAAATCGTTAGTTTTATGAATTTTCAAAGCGGTAAAAGTTTGGAGTTTTATAAAAAAAATAAAAATTTAATTAAATGTTCATTCATTATTTTTCCCGACTGCTAAGGAAGGGTTATGTTTTTCGCGCGTATCTTGTATGTATGTAATATTCTTTATTACCTCAAATCTCCAGGACCGCTGAATGGATTTACACAATTAAGGTATCGTTAGATTCATATTAGCAGCCCAAGTGTTCTTAGATAGGTAACGTTAAAAAAAACAATCATGGCAGCTGTGGGACGCCATTGGACTTAGTGAAAAAAATATTTTCGTTTCGAATACCATAATATGGGTATCAAATTCAAGAGCTTAATACAAGAATTTCAAAAAGTTATATCATTACTATAATGAATCCTAACAAAAAAGGGAAAAATAAAAAATATTTATTAAAACAAAGACCTCGACTGCATGAAACTAAAAAGAAAATAAACAAGCCCAATAGTTTATTAAGATTAACAGTAGAGAAATACCTATAAGTAATTCTTCAATCAGTAAAATCTTTACCAGGAACCCCGCATAATTTAAAGAGGTCCCGACTGTTAATCCTAATAAACTATTGGGCTTGTTTATTTTCTTTTTAGTTTCATGCGGTCGGGGTTTTTGTTTTTACAAATATTTTTTTTATTATAGTTTATTATTATATCATTATTTTTTCGCTATCATTTTATTCACATTTAATAAATTGGTATTTCACTAGATATAAAATATCAAAAAAAAATATAGTTTGATGTCGTTGTTGTAATTGTAATAATATACGTTTAAACAATTCTCCCCTTTAAAAAAATAACACTTTAACTTAATAAGCTTCACGCTGTATCCCACATGGAGCAGAGTAGGCAGGGGGAATTAATTTAACACACTCCACTTTCCACTTTCCGGCGAATTTCTCTCCGGAACTGCATGCCGCGTTCTTGCCTCAACGCCAGAGCCAAGAAAGTGGGAATCGAACTCACAAACGGTTGTTTACAGACATGTGTATGCCCCTGCGCCATGAATGGTGTCAATATTTTGATTTTATCAATGCTATTTGGAAAACACAAGATGCTCATCACCAAATAAAGGAGCGGGAACCAATATAATTGGCAATTAACAACAAACTCTCAGTACATAAGCCCGCTACGTTTGACGACGGCCTATCTAACGACACAGACAGTCTAAAACCTGTTTCATTAATCGAGAGTCAAAATTATTAATTTATTCATCGAGAAATTCCTTTCCTGTGGCGACGTTTGCGGGTGGAGGCCAGCCCTGTTAACCTTTGGAGTATCTAAGCTGAATAGGCTTTAATTAATTCTAGCAAGAATTTATCTTGACGTTGTCTAACATTTGTTAAAATAAAATAAATCAATCAGCTTCACGCTGTATCCCGCACCCAGTAGGGTAGGCAGAGGGAACCTAGTGTTAAGACACTCCGTTTCCCACTTTCTGCCGAATTCTGGAGGCACTGCGTGTTGAGTGGCAGAACTCAACGCTGCGCTTTGCCTCGACATCAGAGCGAAGAAAATGTAAATATAAATTTAAGTTAATATTTCACCTCCTCAAGTGGGGATTGAACCCACAACCTGCCGGTTTTACAGTCACACTTCGTGCCCCTGCGCAACGACTGGCCTCTAACATTTGTTACAGAATTGAAATTAATCCTTAATGTTAATTCGGTATTACAAAACCAGAGCTTTAGATAAGTATATTATACATAAACAATTATTTATACTATGAACTAAATTTAATATGTAAAAGGAAATACAAGTATTTGTTAATGATAAAAAGCACTATTTTAAATTTCACATTTAAACATAAAGAAAAAAACATCACAATGTTTACTTCAACCAAAACTCCGCCATAGAACGCTGCTATTCAAACCAGTTATACAATAGTTAGACAAAGAAACACTGGCCGCGGCGCACTAAACACTGGCCGCGTTAAAATATATGTAAAGTTGAAATAACTATAACAACGCGAAATAGTGAAACCTCCCGTAGTGACTCTTAGATCGCTACACAAGTTGCAAACACAAATGAAAACGAACACATTCAGGAGGGCGTTCCTGAACTCGATAATATCAACGCCAAAAGTGGGTGAGAGTACTTTCACTTTAATTATCTTTATTACATGAATCATTATTATGATGGTTAAGGCCATTCGTTGCGCAAGAGTACAAGAATGTGACTGAAAACGCGAAAACTGGGTTCGATTCCCATTCAAGAAAATAAAAAATATATTTATATTATATATTTTCAGTTCTGCGTCGAATAAAAAGGCGCAACACGCATTGCCTCTAGAATTCAGTGGAAACTGGAGAGCGGAGTGTCTTAACACTAGGCTCCCTCTGCCTACTCTGCTGCAAGCGGGATACAGTGTGAAACTGAAAAAAAAAATACAATGAAACTTGAAAACGCAGAGTCATTTACACCTTTTTTGCATATAACAGAAGGGACCAAGATAAAATATAATTAATAATTATACGTAATTTAAAACAAATATTAAAATGATATTTTCATTTGTATGTACGTGAGTACGGATATCAAATAAAAAAAAGTGATTTGTGTGTCAAATAAAAAAAAATCTCTTGAAAAAAAAAATTCTTGTTAAAAAAATAAAATCATATATTGGCAAAAAATAATTGGAATCTCGATTCGATAGTCTTATCATTTACGCCATTTAAAATTTTCACTATTATATCAGTACAATTCAAATTTCAGCACAATCATTTTATATTTGGGGCAGTTCTGATTATAGGTAAATGAAGATTATGAAAGATAATACTGATTCAAATTCGATTAGGGGTAATGTTTATATTAAAAAAATAGCTTCATATATATGTATTTCTGCATAGTAAGTAAAGAGAAGCTAGTGTTAAAACACTCCTCTATCCGCTTTTCACCGGATTCGAGACGGTAGGTGACGAGTGACGAATGAGAATAATTCATTCCCCTTGAGTAAAGATCGAACCCACACCATCATATCATGTTTAGAGTGCGACACTGCCATACAGTATGTTCTTTTTAGCTTAGCGATGTATCCCATATGTAGCATTGTAGGCAGAAAAAATCTAGTATAAAAACACTTCTTTCAGATTAAGACACTTTCGTTCCTCAATTTCCCCTCCAAATTCCTAAGGTATTGCGTGTTGGTTAGCGGAAGCGGTTTGCCTCTTTACTTGATCAAGGAAATGGAAATAATAAATATTTTATTTACCGAGTGGGAATCGAATCCACAACTGTCGCGCTTACAGTCGCTCGGCCCTGCGCCATGACGGTCTCTACACGCGACGGCAGTATATTTATATATGTTTTTTACAAATTCTGGCTGCAGAATATTATTTTCCTAATATTATTTAAATTATTTAAACATTTTGTTTCGTTTAACAATATTTATAGCCAAGAAAAACTTTCAGTTTTAGTGTCTTTCAACTAATTGTTTACTTCTAACACTTTCGACATCAAATGTACCGACACTAACATATAGTGCGCTACACATGTATAAAGGAGTAGTGTAATTTATGAGCAGGCGAGGCTTTGTGGCCGCTGAAATAAACGCTTTTGTTCCCAACCCGGGTGTTTCTAAATCACTCCCAGATACAATCGGTAATGCTGCACTTTTTATTTTGCACCACTACCACTAATATACTGGTGTTATATTAAAATGTTGACTGTTGAAACGAAATTACAGAAGTTCTTTTGTTTGGCTGTTAAAATTTACTTCTGATCTGTGTAACAAACAATTTCAATTTCAGTTTCACGATGTATCCCGATGTAAAGGATGTCTAGTGTTTAGTCACTCCGCTCCCGATTTTCCGCCGAATTTTGGAGACATTGCGTGTTATTATAATATAAAAATACGAAAATATATATTACTCCTTTTATCTATCTACATGTACTACTACATAAATAAACCAATGCTATGTGCATACAAGAAGAAACAAAAAGTAGGATTAATTACTGTCTGAGTAAATTACAAACACCTTAAATGTTACTTATATAGTTGTTTTTATCTTATTTTGCACATTTTAAACGTATTGCGAGATACATAGGGCCGAGTGATTAATCACTACTACTATTCATGAATACCACTAATCACAAACGTCGCAATACGTTTTATCAGCAATTACAATTGCATTACAAATATACATTTCCCCCGAATTGAATTCAAACTCACAGCCATCGTGCTTATCTCTCTATCTAGCATACTAACTGCACCACAAAAGCATATAAAATAATTTTATCGTGTTACATAACCTTAATGTTAACTGAACAAATAAGAAATGATACTTGAATTTGTAAGACGCCTTTACACTCCATTCTATGGAAATTTTATCCGAGAAACTCGATTCGAGCGAAGTCCACAGTTCTTTGTATGCACTCCTTGTGAAATGCATAAAGTTGCAACACCAAACTTTGTGCATAAAAATCGTAACCGAGTTTCACCTGCAATTTTCAAAACAAATATCCTTAGAACCTTTGAGAAAAGTGCTCACAGAAACTTATTTTATTTCAATGTTATTTTTTCCTGTCTGCGCGCTGTAATCGTTGTAGCATCATTTATATATTTGGCTGCTCCAAAATTTCTTGACTACCCTCATTTCAAGGCTGAACTTTTATTCCAATTGCCTTACTCTCTTTCAGTTCCATCCTAAATTTGAGTTGGCTTTCATTTAATCGACAATTGCAAAAAGTTTCTTCGCTGTAGATAAGTGACTTTGCAGAATATTGTCTGCATCTTAAATATATAGATATATCTTTTCTTTTTTCCCCATTATTACTCACTTTCTGCGATAAGTAAATCTACTTATTTAGAAAACGTATAAAAAATTTAACGTAGCAGGACTCGAACCCGCGCCTCCCGGAAACCGACCAGGCGCTCTGACCGCTAAGCCATACGTTCTCATCAAGCTACTTCGAAATTTTTATACGCTTGTTACAACTTATTTATGTTGTTAGTAACTCTGTAGGGAGATTTTTACAAATTTCCGCTACCCAAAGATAATTACTAAGAATTATCGTTTGGCAAGAGAGAATACTATTTCTTAAATATTTTTAAACATTTCTAAAGTGTAAATTCTACACTTAGGAAAGAAAAATACTTATTTAGAAAACATATAAAAATTTGAACGTAGCAGGACTCGAATCCGCGCCTCCTGGAAACCGACCAGGCGCTCTGACCGCTAAGCCATAAGTTCTCATCGAGCTACGTCGAAATTTTTATACGCTTGTTACAACTTATTTATGTTGTTAGTATCTCTGTTGGGAGATTTTTACAACGTAGGTAGCGGAAATTTGTAATGCTACTCCTAGACCATTAAAGCTACAAAATCTGTGAAAGGAACGTTTTGGACGACGCGGTGATCCCAGCGAAGTGAGTGAGTGAGTGCGTGCGTGCACGAGTGGGTGAATGTGTATCTTTCCTTAATACGTGTTAGCGATTTAGTGTTAAAAAGAGATTCGAGTTACGCTTACTTCATCGGGTTTTGCCCACATTCGATTCGATATGTATAAAAAGTAATCCCCAATCGCTGATTATCACCTAAAAGTATTAATTACATGTGAAAAACTTGTTATCTATACTTTACTCATTTATAAATTACTTTTTTTACATTTATTTTGTTATTTTTAGTATATAAATTGTCTTTCAAAACGAACTATATTTTATAAAAACTCTCAACCTATATTTTACTCTTTTAGGCGTAGTGGATATTCTAAAAATTTTTTCTTACGAGTACTTATGCTCTACAAGCAATAAAGCAAAAATAAAATGCTGTCGGCTTATATCTCAGTCCTTTTACAGTTTCTAATATAGAAAGATTACAAATGAAGTGGTGTACAAAATTACAGGTTTCCGTAACCAAAATATTCTTATTTATTACCTTAACGCTGTATCCGAAGACTTCTGGAGTCAACGCGTGTTGAATTGAAGAACGCAACACCCAATATAAACTTTATAAAAATAAATAATTCCAAGCATTCATTAATAGTTCAACAGCTGAAAATAAAATAAAAAAAATATATCAAATAAAATAAATTATTGGAAATATTTAATTAAAATAAATTTAATTAAATATTTCATTTCCTCGAGTGGGGATTCGACAACACAAACTTGTGCCCTTTCGCCACAACTGGCCTCAATTCAAAATTTATATACATAAATCCTCATGTCAATTAGGTTGATATGGATATCATTATCCATATCAGCCTATATAAAATCTAAGCCTAGGCGATTAGGCACCGACTCTGTAACTGATATCCCAAACACCTTTTAAAATATTATTTAATATTTTATGCCTTGGCTCGTGATGTGTCTAGTGGTTAGAACTCTTTATAGTTGTGATCGTGAAGAACCCAAAATCTTTTAGAGATTCAGAGGAAACAGTGTTAAGAATTTCATATTATGCCATTAGAAGGTATCGCTTTAATAAGATATTTGCCATCAGAAGTTGTTCTTGTGTCAGTTATTTAGATAACTGTAGACT
>JAATLQ010013576.1:0-20607 GCA_013421005.1 Heliconius erato x Heliconius himera | reverse complement strand
CGATGCCTTTCCTAACTTCTTCTACTGTCACTTCATGGAAAGCAAAAGGATCACAGTTAGGCTGGGTGGCCTGAGCCAGTTTTTGAAGACATATAATTTTATTGGATTCGGCTAGACGCACAGGAGAAGTAGAAAAGTAATTGTTAAGAGAATTCAAATCAATAGACTGATAAGAAGTGCAACGTGATTTACCCACGCCTAGTGATTCAAAAAATCTCCATGTTTGAGAAGGAGAGAAAATATCAATGCAGGAAGTTATATGCCGGCGTTTTGCATCTCTACACAATCTGTTACATCGATTTCGCAGCTTTTTATAGACATCAACATTCTCGGGATTCGGATACCACTTGCACTTTCTCTTGGCTTTGTCACGTTTTTTCATCATTAACTTTATGTTAGAAGTTAGCCAAGGAGCTGGCGGGCGGGCTTTTTCATACTAAAGCAAATATCGTCTGATATGTTCACCAATACAGTAGTCATACTATGACTCTAAACCCTGACTGTTAAGGGTTAAATAGGGAATTGGTTATTAGATATTTATTAAGTTGTTGATTATTGAGACGTTCCAGGACTTTTGATAGGATTGGAAGGATATAGATCGATAATCAGACATGTAGGAAGGATTGTGTTTTTTTTGGCAGAGGCGTTAGTTAGTTGAGCCTCTTTCCAAACAGAAAGAAATGTAGTGGTGTTTATAGAAAGCATTGACGTTAGGACAGGAATAAGGATATCTAGGATTGGCATGATCATCTTACGATGGATGCAGTCAGAGCCAGCCGCATCAGAAGAAATTGCCAATATATTCTCTTTAACATCACATTCAGAGAATTGCGCGAAGTTAAAAATCGGATTTTTAGAAGTGGGCAAGGCGCGAGTTTGATTTAGCGTTCTTAATTTAGTGGTTACATCAATAGTAACAAAAGATGAGATGTGTGTTTAATTTATTGAAATCTATATATTACAAGGCTTAATGTTTTGCTTTGCCTTTCCAACTCCGAGTGACTTTAGAAATTTCTAGACTTTTTCAGCCTGGTCTTCTTCAACAACAGACTTGTAGATATGGCGTCGTTGATTATGTTGCATCGATCCTGAGCTTTTATATTAGTCACGATTGTCGTCTCCGAAATATTTTTTGTATTTAGCTTTAGCACTATTTTTCTTTTGTTGCAGTAGATGTTTAATACGTATGGGTCTAATGGGAGCATGAGTCATAAAGTTGTATGATCAAGGAATTGAAAACAGACACCATGTTGTCAATGGTGTTTTCTTTATAGACCATATCCTAATAAATATTTAGAGCATCCCCACGTAAACGTTCCACAATCTAAAAGTATTTACTACTTTTAATAAAAATACCAATGTCGATTGATATGTTAAAATTAGGAGAATGCAACTGAAGACTCATCTCTGCATTGCTAAAGCTTCCGTGGCGGCCGCTGCACTGGTCGGAGAGTAAAGCATGCTAACATTAACATAATCTAAAATAAGCAGTACGTTAAATAACGTCTTTTCGTGTTCAATGACATTATTTTTATTATTTTTATTTATGTTCGGTGATTGTGTAGATACACCTAAATTATAAGCACGTCATATTATTAAAAATAAAGTATATTAAGTATATACTTAATATAAAATTAAAAAAAAAAAAAATTAGCTTCACGCTGTATCCCGCACACAGCAGGGTAGGCAGAGGGAACCTAGTGTTAAGACACTCCGTTCCCCACTTTCTGCCGAATTCTGGAGGCATTGCGTGTTGAGTGGCAGAACTCAACGCCGCGCTTAACCTCGACACCAGAGCGAAGAAATGGAAATATAAATTTAAGTAAATATTTCATCTCCTCGAGTGGGGATCGAACCCACAACCAGTCGGTTTTTGCAGTCACACCTCGTGCCGCTGCGCCACGACCGGCCTCAATATACTTAATATACTTTGCTTTTAATAATAAGACGTGCTTATAAATTTTTTACTATTCATTGAAAGTAGTAAAAAATGTTATATACCTAAATTACGAATATTTTTGAATGGAAATTACCTATCAATACACTATAAAGGCACATAAAATATTCATTTTTTTAAGGTTTTTTCTGAAAATTTCCTCTAGTCTAAACTCCATGTTTATTATTTAGTGAGTGAGTGAGTGTGTGTTTTTTTGAGTGTTTTATATAATATTCATCTTCTTAAAAAGTTTACTATTATTGAGTAAACATAAGGAACTTGAAATTTGTACGTTTCTTAGAAATGCCACTTAAAACTAAGCTCACAGGTTGCTTTTGCATACCTTGCCATGTGCTTAATCAGATAGCAACTTGAAAATAAATTTATTTATTTATTATTTATTTTTTTCCTAACTTTCTTTCAATAACCATTTGATATAAACGTTCAGCAATATATATTTTTAATAATCTCGCCAAAAGGCAGTAGAATCTAAGCAAAAAATTAAATGAAACAATCCCTTTTTATTTCATATTTATTAATCCAAAGAACAGTTACATTTAAAATTTTCACATGCCTCACACATAGTCAATAATAAAAGAAAATAAAACTTGACAACATACAAAAACAAAAACTTATAGAAATAAGAAAGCTTATGAAGCATTTAAAAATAATGATCTAATATAATATAAATATAACAGCTCAGTTCCTGAAATTTAGAAATTGGTTTTATGATTTTTTCTTTTGCAAAAAAATAAGTTTTAACTATCAAAGTTAAAAAAATGAATATAAATGAGCGAGATTTCGATAATACATTATTAAATGTGTTCGTCGTATTTATTGAGCAGGTACTAAATAGCAAACAAAATTAACTATAACAATGACTAAGCAGCGTGACTTCATCTTAAATTACTAAGGCTCGAATTTATGAACCGTTCTTAAGTTCTGAAATCGATCTTGAGATACCGTTTTCTTCCTTAAATTATAATCTATCAATGAAAACGGCATCTCAAGATCGATCTCAGAATTGAGACCGGGTTATAAATACGGACCTAAAACATAAATTACATTTAATGTTGAAAGAAGATATACTGAGGTAATTCTTATAAAGGAACTACTGTAAGTTTATAAGAAAGTTATATCTAAGATATATAACCAAGAATTATTTATAACCAATTTATTTTTAAATAAATTCCTTTTTATGGATCTGTTTCCTTAGCATACAACATGTGTTTCAAGTCATTTAAAGAGTATAACAGGAAATGTAAAAAAAAAGAAACAATTACTTCAAACTAAAATATACACATTTAAGAATATATTGTGACATAATAATTATTTAAACACACTGACGTTTTTAAGTATACAGTCAACATTATAAAACAGTACATACTACAAGCAAATTTGGTGTTACTATAAATACCTCTACTAATTACTAAGTTACACATATTTCCTTCTATATAGATGAATTTGCTATATTACTTATTGAATAAATTTATAAATGTCTCAAATACAGGAATATTTTACTGTATTTAAGCAGAAAACAAAAAAAAGCATTTCAAGACTTTTTTTTTTCAAGTCACCTATCAAAAATGTATAATAGACAAAAATAACATACATTTTGTGTCAATAAGTATATAATCCTCTTTAATCAAATATTACTAGTACATATATAAAATATATAACGATCAGAGTAGTATTTTTAAAAATTTTAAAAATAAATATTTCATAAATTCATTAAGTTTTACTAAAATTTCATTTCAAGAGTTCCAATGTTTTTCTTTTAAAGTAAGAACTTCAAAAAATAAAACTTCATTTTTTTATTTTTAAATGTTTAAGAAAGAATTCTAGGATTTTTTTTCTTTAACATTACACAGCAGTAATTGACACGAGAAGTGCATTCTTATAGGAATAAATATGTTCAAATAGAATACAGCAATCTATTTATAGTTTCTAAGATATAAATATCTAAAACATACTAACATTTTTATAAGAAGTGCAACTATTATATATTTGAGAGAACTCATAATTTTTAATATATAATTGACTATTACTTTCTTTAAATTATATTATTTTTAAATCTGCTTCTCATCATGTTAAGGTCTTGAGAATCCTTATGCACTCTTGTTTTTTAATTTTTACAAAAAATAATTCCGAAAATTTAATAAAAAATAACTAAAAAATATTATTATGGTAGTATATTTCATTATAAAACACGATATATCTACTTTTCAAGAAGATTAATTATGTTAAAAGTAATTATAGATTTTATTTAGTTATTGACGATTTTCATTTTATACTGTTTCGAAATCACAGCAACAGCCTCTAAATATTACATTATTTTGAACTTATTTTACTAATTCTTCACATTATTGCTCATTATAAGACGTACGACATATTTAATTTTTTTTTAAGTGATTTAAAAATAGCAGATTTAAAGAATACATGTACGATTTAACTAAAACATACAAGATTAAAATATACAAGAGTATGACTATTGAAAAATTATAGAAAAATAATTTTACAACATTTTACAATATAAAGACGATACTAAAAAGTGTAATATTTCATTTATATATTTCTATTTTTTTTTTACTAAAGTAGCCAACAAAGTATATTAAAAGTTTTATTTAAACTTAAAAAAGTTCTTTGGCCAGTCGTGGCGCAGGGGCACAAAGTGAGACTGTAAAATCGACTGGTTGTGGGTTCGATTCTCACTCGATTAAATGAAATATTTATTAAAATTTATATTTCATTTCTTGCTGGAACGAGTTTTTTGAACGAAGTGTTTTAACACAAGGTTCCCTCTGCCTACTCTGCTGCGTGCGGGATACAGTGTGAAGCTGCTTTTTTAAAAAGTTTTAGTGCAAATGTTGCAATATTCAGTGTTTGCTACTACTATTTATGCAAAGGGTATAAAACTCCCTTCATTCATTATTTTATTATTTTTCAGGAAGCGAGTCTTACTTCCACCGCTATAAGGAGAAAATTTCTTCTACTATTCAACCAATTCATTGAATTATTTCTTTATTGTATTTATATTTATAATTATTAAAACGTCAAATGTTCTTAATATTATTTTTGCTAAAACCAAATTTAAATATGTATGAGATAAGTTTGGGATCTAAGAACATTTCATAAGTTATTATATTAAGCTTACAACATTGACAATATGAACACTTATGAATTGGAACGGCAAATTTACTTTCCTATTATTAGTTTATTACTATAGATCTGTATTGAAAACAAATTATATATTAACCATATAGTCAGTATGGATTTCTGTAGTGATATTCGTCTTAGAACATGCTCAAGTTCTCTTATCGATTTTGCAAAAAAAATATTTTGTAAATTTACTTTTATATGCTCAGAATGCTCACTCAAGCTTTCATTTTCTTCAGGCACTTAACGAAGTTAGTCATATCGTATTCTTCTTCATATTGTTTGTCGTCCCAAAGATCAGGTAGGGTTTCTATAAGGGCCTTCGTCCCTAGGCCAGAGGCCTGCGCGGTGGACGGCCCTGGGGTACTCGATAATTGGAATAAGTCTAACAGCTGGTCGGTGCCCATTGTCTCCATTGCTGCGTTCTCGCTGCTTATTACTGTGTTTGCTGTCATCAGTTTGAATTTTTGTAGGCTGAAAATTATAATTCAATATTAGCTAGATAGTAAATCTTCGCAAACATAATTCTTTGAACACTTTTAATATCTTTGATATATTAAACTGTTATTCCAAAATATTTTTTAATAATATTTTTGTTCTGTTTTTTTGCATTTTTTTGAATGGCAAGAAAAATTAATGTTAAGTTAATCCATTATCAATTACATAATTTCAATAATTGCATATTTACGATTGTCAGTTGAACTATTTCAATACCAATAAATGTTTTACAAAAAAAAGAGTATAATTTTATTTCTTAAATTTAACATATAACGAAAAGAAATATCCTCATATTCTCACCCCATAATCTTCTCTTCTAGCGTATCTCTAGTAATAAGTCTATACACATTAACAACTCGTTTCTGTCCTATACGATGCGCGCGGTCCATCGCTTGCAAATCTTTCATTGGATTCCAGTCGTGTTCCACAAATATAACTGTGTCTGCGCCGGTAAGGTTCAAACCTAGACCACCCACCTGGAAACAGATTTTTTATTTTAGAAAATTATTACTTAAAATTAAGATTTTTTAGAAAAACAATTTATATAAATACAATAACAATTTTTAATAAAAAATTGTCATAATGAGTATATTATATTCATAAAGCTTATAAATAACAACAGAAAAAAATATATAAAAAAAATATATACACATAACAAAACAATCCAAAAATACAATAACAAAATGAAAGCACAGATAAAACCATATACTCACAGCGGTAGTGAGCAAAAGTACATCAATAGAAACATCAGTGTTGAATCGAGTCACTATCGAGTGTCTCTGGTGCGGCGGGACACTACCGTCCAAACGTAAATAAGTGACCGAAGGTAAGTGTTTCTGTAACAGATCTTTCTCCACAATGTCCAACATTTTCTTTAGTTGACAAAATATTAACGCTCTGTGCTGTGATACGACCGCGCCAGATTCCACTGTAGCGGATGTGCCTATGCCGCAGTCTAGGAGGAGTTGTCTGGAAACAAGATCAAATTTTATTAGAAAAAGCTAGGCGAGTCGTGTCGCAGGGGCCCAAGTGTGACCGTAAAATCGACTGGTTGTAGGTTCGATCCCCACTCGAAGAGATGAAATATTTATTTTAATTCATATTTCCATTTCTTCGTTTTGGTGTCGAGGAGACGCGCGGCGTTGAGTACCGCCACTCTACAATTTATATTTCCATTTCTTAGCTTTGGTGTCGAGGCAAAGCGCGGCGTTGAGTTCCGCCACCCAACACGCAATGTAAAAATACTGTTCTGTTCTGTTCTTTGGTTATAACATTCCAAATGTGCCAGTTGAGCACAAATTATACTTTTATTTAAAATAATATTTTATTACTAATTATGTAAAACTGGTGGTATTGTAGCGGAACTCAACGCCACGCTTTGCCTCTATAACTGAGCAAAGAAATAGATATATAATTTTAAATAAATATAACATTTACTCGAGCGGGGATCGAACCCACAACCAGTCACATTTACAGTCACACTTTGTGCCCCTGCGCCTCAACTGGCCGCAATATATTTTCTATATACACAAATACTCACTTCAAAGCAGGTAATTTAGCTCCATGCTCAATGTCATCCAACGACGAGTTTTGCTGAGCCAATTGTCGTGCAACTCTCACAGCTTCAGGATGCTCCGGCACGAGGACTAGCTTGGGATGATTGCATACATTCTGTAGATAGTGTAGAGCCTGGAGAGAGAAAAACAAATGTATATAAGTAATATTTTACAGCTATTTAGGCATATTAAGATTTATTTTAATAATTTAGTATATAATGTATTCTAAGTTAATAGCAGTTATACTATATTCAAGGGAAAACGGCCGTATTTCTAAAAACATCCAGCTTTGAAGGTTTTCAAAAATATATATTTTATACCATACACTGCACCCGATAGTAATGTATTCAAATATATTGGTTTTTTAAGTTTCACGCTGTATACCGCATGTAGGGTAGGAACAGGGAACATAGTGTTAAAACACTTCGTTCTCCATTTTCGAATTCAGATCAGTTCAATTCATATTAAATATTTAATTGCCCTGAGTGGTAATCAAACCTACAATCGTCGCAGTCACAACCTTGTGCCACTGGACCACGACGACCTCAATAATTTTTATTTTATAAATATAAATAGTTTTATAAAAAAAACACTAAAAATAACGAATACCTGGAACACATGTGTGTGAGCGGATATATCCTGCGGCATGTGCTCCCTAGAGAAGTGCTCGTACAATCTCCGCTGTAGAGGACTGAGTTCACAGTAGTAGTCTTGCGTTATCTTTGGAGGCAGCTCTCGTAATACGTCCTCTTTTACACGACGCAGGAGGAAGGGAAGTACCTGAAATGTTTACATTTGTTTAATATTTCATATTATACATATATATTTATTGTAAGCAAAAGACCGTGAACCGTCGGAGACCGATGGAACCGATCGGAGTTTCAAATTAAATCAATTATATTGTCGACATTATATAGAACTTCTTTCGAAAAGTCTGTAATTCTGTATAGTTTGTGATATTTTCATTTATAATTTATTGTAGCATATTTGTGGTGGCTTATTTAGTAGCTATATTGTGTTTTATTTTTCGTCCTTTTATTTTTTTTTCTATTAAAATTGTGCCCAAAATGGTGGTGATGATTAAAATTTATTCAGATCTAAAAGTGAATTGAGTTTTATTGTCTTTACTTAAGCACTACATACATATAATTATATAATAAAAACTAACAAAATGTGATATAATATACACGTATAAATCATGCAAAATTATAGAATAACTAAGAAAAAAAATCATATATCAAATAAAAACAAAATATATAACACAATATTATACCTGACGATGCAATGCCTCACACGCCAAAGCACCAGCTTGCAAATGATGAGGAGACGCTCGAGGATCGCGAGCAGCTAGTATGGGACGCGAATAACGCGCTGTAAACTGTCTCTCAGTCCCCAGCAGACCTGGCATTAGGAAATCAAAGAGCGACCACAGTTCTAGGACGTTGTTCTGTCAAAAAAAAATTAAGGAAAGTTAAAATATATATAAAAAATATATCCAATTATTATTAAATAAACAATATTGCGTGCCTTATCTAGGCAAACATAAGAAACAAAACAATTTAAGTAAAGTGTGAGATCTCTCTCCAAATATCAAATACTTGACTGGATATAAGAATAAAAATTATTTTCTTATGGTCAGTAAGTCCATGTTATTTGTTTTACAGTAATATTAACTAACATTAATCACTATAAATTAACGTTAGCGAAAAATTTGTAAGTCTTAAATTAAATTAAAAACTTGAGGCCAGTTGTGGCGCAGGGGCACAAATTGTAACTGTATAATCGACTGGTTGTGGGTTCAATCCCCACTCGAGGAAATGAAATATTTACTTACATTTATATTTTCAATATTTTCATTTCTTCGCTCTGGTGTCTAGGCAAAGCGCGGCGGCGTTGAGTTCCGCCACTCAACATGCAATGAATCCAGAATTCGGCGGAAAGTGAGGAACGAAGTGTCTTAACATTAGGTTTACTCTGCCTACTCTGTTGTGTACAGGATACAGCGTGAAGCTGATTTTTAAAATAAACTAAATAAATAAATACCTGAATAGGCGTCCCAGATAAAATCAGCCTATGATTAGCGACCAGTTGTTTGATGGCTTGAAACGCTTTGGTCTTGCCATTTTTAATAACATGGCCTTCGTCCAAAATGCAGTAATTCCATTTAATACTGCTAAAGAACTCAATATCTTTTCTAACTATATCGTACGAGGCGACAATAAGGTTGTAGAATTTGACGTGTGTCCGAAGTCTCTCTCTCTCCGCCGGCGGACCGACGTACTGCATCGGTTTTAGATGTTTGGTCGGTATAAATTTATTCACTTCGAAAACCCAGTGACCTGAAAATTGTAATAATTATATATATAATAATTATATATATAATAATTATATATATATATATAATAATTATATATATAATAATTATATGTAATAATTATATACATATGTATACTTATAATTAAACTTTATTAGATAATATTGTTGTTTACAAAAGTACATATTTTTTTCTTTCACGTAGGAAGAGGGAATCCAGTGTTAAATATAATCGGTGGGGACACTCCTTTATTCACTCAATTTTTGAAACATTGAGTCAGCAGAGAACACTCAACGCCGCACTTCAAGTTCAACAATTTTTTATAATATTTTATAAATTTAAAATATCATTTAATTTTAATTCATTTTCTATTTTGCGATGAATTCAAAACATAAAAATATTAAATATTACTTAAATACAATTTATATTAAAAATAATGTAAATAAAGTATGTAAACATATTGCAATTTTATATACATACCAGTAAGTGTAGGTGGACAAACAACAAGGGAAGGCATGTGTGGACGTCTGTCTTTAGCACGCTCGTAGTGTGAACCCGCTACCACCACAATAGACTGAAGAGTCTTTCCCAAGCCCATGTCGTCACATAGAACACCATGCAGTTTGTATTCATTTAGGAATCGTAGCCAATTTACTCCTGCCTGTAAAATGATACATGTAAAACTTAATAAACTTAAGTTTTGTTTTTTTATTAAATCTAATTAATTTTAATACTATTGAGTACTTATTTAGATATTTGTCTTAAAATTAAGCTATTTAAAAAAAACTTATAGTATAGATATATTATATACGAAAAATTTATATTTTAACAACTACCTTTATATTATAGATACAACATATAATACAATATACCTGCTGATAACTCCTCAATTCAGCGGACACTGCTATGGGTATTTTATAATCTTTAATGGACTTCGGACTGAATAGTTGCATTAGGAAATGTTTATCTTTCTGTCTTCTCTCTCTTAACTCCTCAGACAGACCTTCAGGTTCAGGTATGGCGCCGTCAAGCGGCATCAGTTGTATGAGAGTCGCAAAACAGCGGGTAGACATCATTCGTACGGCTTCGTTGTGGTCACTCATTCGACCTATATGTTTCGAAATATTTATTTTAATATTAATAATTATTATAACATCAGCTATGGATCTCTGTTGGTTTTACTTTGACACAAATACTACTAAACTTATTTAAATGAAACTTTTCAGTACTATAGCTTATACATTACAATAGAACAATTTATACTCTAAAACAACAATTACCCAACAAAAATCACAACAGGAATCGTTTTTAATAGATCGCTTTGACAGATCTGATATCATTGCTATTACTATTAGGTTTTTATAAGCAAATTAACTAAAAAAAAACAACAATATTACCCAAGAGAGGCACGACAAGCAGCGCTATATACGGCACGAGCTGCAACTGCAGTGCGTCCACCGTCCTCGATAGAGCCTCGGCGGCGCCGCAACGGACGCGGTCGCTGGATAGGTCTGATAGGGCTTCTATTACCTGTTGGTGTGTTGTTGTATGTTAGATTGTTGTTTAATATAACTTTTTATTGATATTTTATTAGTTGCATTGGGAGGATTCTTAGGTAAGGCTAAGTTGTCATAGGAAAACAATGCGTCATATTATATCAATTAGATTAAATTTTATTTCATCAAACAATTGTATAAACTAAAAAAATAAAATATTGACACATTTACACATATCTATAAAATAATATAAAATCTCGTTTCATTACCGACAGCGAAAACAAATCAGAAAGCAACATTTGATTTATGATATCAACACAACAACTTCACAATAATAACTCTTTCACTCCAAGAATATTAAACATGTTGCTAATTTGTCACATTCAACAATACAATACAAAACAACATTTCCATACACAACAACAACATAACACTATCACACTAACAACAGTTCGCATGACATAATGAGAGACCCATTTTATTGTGAATCGGTCACTTTCATTCCAAAAACGCGATAATAAATAACATATCCACAAACAACTATAAAAACAGCAACAACATTGTACCATTAGCTCACTAGCAACAGTCCACATGACGAAGTGCGGGACCCTCTCATCTAATAAAGCGGATGCGTACACCGTTCATTCTCACTTCAAAGATGCATTACAAGCCCATATTTCCATACACATCAACACCACGCCTCAACCACAGTTTACAATCAATCGAATCAATTTGTTGCGAATTGGTCACTTACTATTATCATTAATTATATTATTATTTTATTTTATTTTTTTATTCCGTGTGATCCCGGTTTAGAATGGGATCATCCTGGTACTGGTGGTGTCGTAAGAGGCGACTAAAGCACGTGTGGTAGAGTCACATCGCCAGCAATGGCAACACGCATGGGCAGACTTGATCGGATCAATACCACCCCCGGCATTTCGAACCGGCGTCGTTGCCGGGCTCCGGGGTCCAATCCCCACCCCTCCCTGGAATATGATAGTGGCACTTAAAGAGAAACTACCCCAGGAGGGTATCAGCTCCTCTGGTGCTGGAGAATCCCTCCCTGATTCTCTAAACTCAGGAATTCTGAGGAGGGCACAGTACCGCGCTAGCTCCTCTGGTGTTGCACGGGGCCGTTGGTGGCGGTGATCACTTACCATCAGGTGACCCGAACGCTCGTTTGCCTTGTCCTTTTCCATAAAAAAAAAAAAACAACTTACACTCCAACAATCCAATAAACAACAACACGCCCATACCTCGCTGACGACGGTGCGCATGACGCAGTGCGGGTCGCGCGCGGCGAGGGCGGCGAGCGCGCGCGCGGCCATGTGGCGCAGCGCGGTGTGGCGCGCGCGCGCCAGCGCCACGCACGCGTGCGCGCCGCGCGCCACGCGCGCCCACTGCGCCGCGCTCACGTGCGCCGACACCGCCTCGATCACCTGCAGGCGGGAGATCAGCTCGTCCACGGCCTCGTCCTCTATGGTGTCGAGGTCTGCAACAAGAAGACGAGATTTTTTTTAAAATAAATAGATCAAAGATTTTTTTTGTGTAACGCTTTCGTAGCAATTTTAAGTGATTATATTACAAGTTAATGCATCCTAACATTAGTATATTATTAATAAGCTCAGAAATTATTAGTATGTTTATTTAAAAAAAAATCGTATATCTTAGATATGTATAAAATTAACTAGTAGTTAAGTCTCATCACTGAATATGTAAATTAATTGTTAAAGTGAAAAACAAAGTGTTTGAACACTTAACAAAAAACATTGTCTTAGCCAAGTATATTTGATAATAAGCTCACCACTATCTGTTAATATTTTCTCCAAAGGTTCCGTTATAAATTCCCACAGCTTTGGCAATTTGTCGGGAAGTTCGTCACCAAAGTATTCAGTTAAGCTTGTCAAGGCCATTGTTGCTCCTCTCCTTTGGATCCTTAACAGTTTTCGAGCCTAAAAATAAAATAATTAATAATTTTAATTTAAATATTTTTTACGAAACAACATATTATAATACAAACTAATATATTTATGAATCATACTCATAGCGCTATAAAAAATTCCTCTAAGTGACATATTTTTGAATAGCTCTTTAATATTTTTTTCATAAATAGAACAGGCTTATTAACAAGATCCAAAAATTTAAACATTCTACTACACAACACAAATAATTACTAAGGACACCATTTTTTTTACCTTCACTCTGAAACCCACATATAGCATCATAGGCAGAGAGAACATAGTGTTAAGACACTCCATTCCTCATTTTCCATTCCATTTGACAACGACGTAACACAACACTGTGTACCTTCCAAATGACTTGTAAATTACCTCATCCTCCTTAGGCAACAACTGTTCTAGCGACATCAAGTCCCCGTGCGCGTGCGCATGTGCGTTCTGCGCGGAGGGGGGGCGCCCTCGTCGCGGCACTATACGCTCGGCGCTACGATGTTGCTCGCGTAGTGTCAGGATGCCGTTGTATTTTGTTACTGAAGGACATTGTATTTTTTTTAAATTAGTTATAATAAATAAGCACGAACTTCTATAGTCATTAATTAAATTAGGTTTTTTTTTATTATTTAATAAAGCGCTCTCGTAAACTTGTCTAGATTTTAAATTATTATGATAATAAAAATTATCAAATAATCGTAGAAAGAAAAAGACGCACGGCACCGGCACGCTCGAAATACCCTAAAATGAAGAAGGAAGTAAATTTGTATATATACAAAAGGATATGTACCTGACTGACTGAGGTAAGACGCACACACAGCCGTAACCGCTGTGCGTAGAAACGTGAAATTTGGACAGACGTTTATTTTCATAATCTGGACATCCACTATGAAGGGATTTTGAAAAATTTTACTGCTAAAGGGATGAAATAGGGGTTGAAAGTTTGTAAGTTTTTTTTTTAAATCGGCACCGATTTTTATAAAATTTGAAATTCAGACTCATAAAAACATTTCATTAAATACGAATTTCATGATTTTTTAGAATTCACCCCCTGTGCAAATAAGGGGTTAAAACTTTGTACGGTTTTTATAGAAAATTAAATTCAGACTGTTAAAAATATTTTATTAAACACGTGTTTCGTGTTTTTTTTAGAATTCACCCCTAAAAGTGCAAATGGGCGAAGCCGCGCGCGCCCACTAGTTACAAATAAAGGTGTAAACGGATATGTAACACTTACGTGCAGGACCGTACACAGTATGCACTTCTAGCTTGCCTTCGCCGCCGCTATCATTGCTGCCAGAGTCGGCGTTTTCCTCTGAACTCTCTAACGTTATACGCGGCGTGAACTCTGGGTCGCATCTAAATATAATTAAATATTTTATTTAGAAAACTAATAATAAATCGGCTATTAATAAATAATATTATTTTTAATCGACTGTGTTATTCACATTCTATACAGAAATTGAACATGTAAATATGGATAAAAAAATTGAGAATGAAAAAACTAAATCAAAGCTTTGGTAGTATGTCTGTATGCAAAAATATAAAATAAATATTATAAATCATAAAAAGTTTTCATTAACAATACATCAAATCGTTCATACCTCAAAAAAGCCTTCAAATTGACCAAAACTTTGTTGTTAGGGCATGATTCCCGTTTCACTAGCTGTGCTAATAACGCCGCTAGCGTTCTAGCTGAATTTCTCTGTAATTCCTCAGAACATTCCTTTTTTATGCTCTCCATTAGTGGCCTCACTACAGGGTTGAGGCGTTCTGGGAGCGCTGCTAGGTAGGCCACAGCTGCACTTAGAGCGGCTTGCACTCTACAGTCAAAGAAAAAATAAAAATGAAAAAGCATATATCAAATTTAAATGCAATATTGAGTTGACAATTTTAATTAATTAGAGAATTAGAATTAAAAATCGATTTTACAGTCACACTTTGCGCCCCTGCGCCACGACTGGTCTCACATAATAATTGATAAATTAACCCAATATAATTATTAATTTAAAACCTTTATTCTGTTAAAAATCTTCAATATAAAATACATATTTCCACATACCATAAAAATCTTTTGTTTAATACTACTACTTAGTTGTACATGCAACAATGACATAAAAACAAAAAAAAAACAGCACAAATTAACCATAATATTTTTTAAGCTTCACTCGGTATCCCGCATAGCAGGCAGAAGGAACCTTATATAAAGACACTTCCTGCCCAACTGAGTTTCCAAGAAGTTACGTAATCAGTGGCGGAACTAAACGCCGCGCTTTATTATGTCATCAAAGCGAGGAAATAAATATAATTCAGTAACCCGAGTGGAAATCTCTATGCCGCTCCGCCACGACGGCCTTATAATAAGTAACACAATACTCACGAAATATTCAAAGTAGCCTGCTCCTGCGAACACGTAGCGACAGCGGAGTGTAACGCCGCACGACGTTCCTCTAGCGATGTTTGCACGCGTTTTGTCTTTAGCGCCGCTACTAGTGGCTGTGTCACTGTTGTCATTGATGATACCTAGAAAAATAAAATTATGATCCAAATAAGTTGAAAACTATAGCTAAAACCTATGTTTTATATATAAAAATATATTTTATATATTATAAAAACGGTTTCACTGATCATCATAAAAACGGCTAGGCAAACTTAAATGTGAATAAACAAAATTAATACGTCCTTTTAGTTTCATAATTTTTACCAGTTAATAATCATTTTTTTTACTTAAGAGAAAACAAACATTTTACTAATATTTGAATGAATTTGAGTTAATTTTTTAATGACCAAGACATACTTAATCTCGGTGACTTGTATTATTATATATTATTTTCTTTAAATAAAAATAATTGACTATACTAGTCAATTAAACATAATAACATCAAGAAAACAAGATATTATACAAACCTGTTCTAGCCTCAATATATTATTAAACTCTTCATTGTCTACTGGTAATTTGTAATGTTTCATCATGGCTAGGAGATCTCGTGCCTCTTGTAGTATTCTAAGAATAATTAAATATTAATGGATTTCATAAAAAAATATATATTTAATAAAAATAAGTTATTTTAGTGTACCGATCATAACGAAGTTACTTATACTTTCACAATTTACTTAAAATTTGGAAAATTTTGATAAAGGCCAAAAACAAAAAAAAACCCTTTTTAACAGAATAAGGCACAAGTCCAAGGTTCCATCATCCATATTCAAATTCCATCATCAGACCAGCTCGATGGTACCATTATAATTATAATGTATTGTCATCTAATCTACATATAATTGCCAAGTTTGATGATGACACAACAATTACAACTTAGCAGAGTGTGTGTGTAATTCAGATTGTTATATTTTATTGCGTGAAAATTTTCCCCCAATAGGAATCGAACCCAGTCTCTGCCCCCCCCCCCCCCCCACTGCAGCACAATGGCCTAACAAGTACTAATTATCAACATTATTATATTTAAAATACCTACCTATTACAGTTAAGTGCGACCTCATCGTAATAAAGTGATTGATTGAGTGCCGTGTGAAGAGTCGTTATCAATAATGGCGGCGCCAGTGCGGATATATCATTTTGCTTCTCGAGTTTTTTATCTTCGTCATTTTCCTTAAACAAAACATAATTTTAAATATTATTAACAATTACTTAATTCATGTTTTAGCAGGATTACAATTTTTTATATTTATGTAAATTACTCTTCACTCCATCTATAGCTTCACATCCGTGCATACATTTAGTAAGATATTCATATAGTTTTGAATTTTTTATTAATATCATATTTGAATATAACGTAATAAATTTTTAAATATTATAATAAAATCTTGTAAACTTTTACTTATAATTTGAATTTTAGGAAAATAAAAACAAAAAATGCTTTTACCTCATTTCCATTGCAAATAGTATGTATACTGGGTGGATATAAGCCATGCTCCACCGTGTGTCGCGCCCACGATGATATCACTAGACTAGCCACTAACCTCTGTAATGCACTGCCTGAACGCAAGTACACTATCATAACCTGTGAAAAATTAAGTAGAAACTGAAAAAAGTTTCCAATTTTGTTTATTAAATCTTGTTGTATTTCTTTTAGATATCCTTCAGGGGGCAGAGTCAATCTAATGTCAAGACATTTTGTTTTTCACTATCCTTCCCAATTCGAGACAATCGGTGTTGAGTAACTTAACGCCGCGCTTTGTCGTGCCCAGAGCGAGAAAATAAACATAATTCACGATTGGAGATCTAGTCTACATACGATCCCTTTTGTCTCAAAGTCGTATTAAATTAAAATATATTTAAATTTACAAGTATATCAAACAGTAAAAAAATAGCTAAATCGTTACAAGGAAACTGTTCTAAAAGTTATTTATAGGAACCAGTAACTATTGCTAACCTTGACATAACAGTCTATTGGACTTTCATCTAACGCCTTGTATTCAATGCCGGGTGCGGGCTGCACTAGATAGCAAGAAAGATAACCTGTAAATATACAACATTTTATTAGAATATTATTATTTTTAAATTTCTACGGTCATATATTTTATGTTAATTCGGGAATAGTGTCTTAAATAAGTTCCTTCTGCCTACCTAGCAATGTGCGGGATACAGCGTGAAGCTTCCTTTTTTGTATTTTGTGGAATCGATGAAGACGTACATATTGAGAATGTACTTACTTTACCGTAGCAAGTTAAAATCTGTGATTTAAGCCCATGATAATTATATTCTTGTGTTTAAAATAACAACAAAAGAAATACAGTTAAGAAAGTAGTAAAAGCAAATGGTAAATATTTTTAAATTCTATAATACTATTATTTAAGATATTTAATATTGTTTACCGTTTGTTTTTCTATTTTTATTATAAAAAATATACCTGCAGATACTTAAAAATGTACAGATGCGTCTATATTTATTTCTTAAAAAAAATTAATTAGGTGATTGCTTCACGCTGTATCCTGCATACCTGCACACACAGGGAGGCAGAGGAAATATAATGTTAAGACACTCCGTTCCCTACTTTCCGCCGATTTTTTAGAGACATTGCGTGTTGAATGGCAGAACTTAACGCCGGACTTTTGTGAGAGCGAAGAAATGAACATATTAATAAATAATAATTCATTCCCTCGAATGGGCATCAAACTTGCAACCGTCGCGTTACAGTCATACTCTTGTGACCTTGTGCCATGACCGCCTTTTGGTTTTCTTATTACACTTATAATCAAATTCATTTTTAAATCTCAATATTCAATAAACTTAGCTCCTTACCCAACATATCAGAAGCGAGACACCTAGCGCGGGTCACATTAGCGTCTCTTAACGCCGCCGGCTGGTTCTCCCCTCCGCCTATGTACCATTTCTGTCCGGGTCGAATTTCACCTTCAGTTGTGGGATTCTCTATGGTGCTTTCACTACCACTTACGGCACGGATTCTACGTTCCTGTTGATAAATGTACAGAGAACTAAAGATTTATTTTTTTTTCTTTATAAGTTCACGCTTTATTCAGCATATAGTAGGGTAGGGGGCAAAGGGAACCTGTGAACCTAATGGCAAGACATTCCGTTCCCATTAAGCACTTATGGAGGCATTAAGTGTTGAGTGGCCTAGCTCAACGACAATAAATATCAACGCAAATACATAAACAATTAAATAATAAACAAAACAAAAATCAACTCTACAAACTAAATGAATGTACTGAGAAACACTTATTCCATCAAAACAAATCCAATGGCGTATGATATATCAAAATCGGTCCTGGTTTAACAGGAACAAGAGACAAAGGAACGGAGATACATATACAAATAGATACGCTAAAAACTTTGGGCTATGTCACAGTCGGGTAAAAAGTTGAAATTATAAGACCGTTTTTAAATATTTCTGTTTTACACACTAACTTGTGTAATATAGCTCTTTGTGGTGCAATAAAATATTTTAAATTTAATAATAGGAATGAAAAATAATTAAAATAAAACAGAAGTGATCATAGATTAGTTGTAACAAGCGTATAACAATATATGGTATAAAGCTTTAGTAGTCAAAGCGCTTTAACTGTTTTCTAAGACGCGCGGATTTGAATCCTGCTAAGTTTAAAATTTTTTGTATTTCCAAAAAAGCAATTTTAGAACAACAGTTACCTTATGCGGTGCCTGCAATATCAGCGCGGGGTCTATCGGCAGGCGCGGCGGCTGCATCGCTAAGCACAGCCACAGCGCCAGCAGAGGACACGCCGCCACCAGTATAGTACCAAGAGGCGCGTGACGAACTAGATTGTGCCATACCTGGGGAGGCAATTTTTTTTTTTTAATCTATTTACCAAATGTTATATTATTCTTTTTTCCCATTTTTCGTAAAGTAGTATCACGTTCAAAAGAACAATAAAAAAAACATTAATTTTCGTTTGCCATATCAGTGTTAGTTTAATAAATTGAAAATTTAACTTCTTTTTTATACGTTTTATATTATTATTCCACACTTAGGGAAGAAAAATATTTTTTAAAAAACATTAAAATTTGTTGTTTTCTAAAATATATTTAACTTCTTCTTTTGGCTTCACGCACAAGGCAGATGGAACAAGGTAACCTATTTATAAGACCCTGAATTCTGGAGACATTGCGTGTTGTGACGCATCTACAGTCTCTAGCTTGTGCTACGGGGTTACATTCTTGAGCACAGCAAAGAAAATGGAAATATTAAGTATTTTATTTACTCTACTGAGAATCGAACTCACAATCTACCATACTTCGTGCCCCTGCGTCACGACCGGTATCATTTAATATAAAAAAATATATTAAAGAAAGGTGACCAACCTGTACAGCTATTTCTTGTATGTCATGAACGTGTTCAAACAACACCCTCTGGTATATATGTCTCATTGCCTCTTGAAGCAGTTCTGGTGTCCAATTGAGACACTGATCAGTTTCACTATTAACAACTTCACTTTTATTTTCATTTATTTTCAGATTCTTCTCATCTTCAGCATTTTCTTTATCACTACTTTCATTTTCTTTTTGGTTTTTATCACCATTAATTTGTCCATTTGGTGGTTTTGAGGTTATCAACGGTCTTGTTATAGTTCGTAGAGTTTGTAGAGTCGCTTTTCTCACCGAACTTGTGGAGTGGTCGAGGTACGGCCACAAACGAGGTAGTACGTCCGCCAGATCAATCGGACTGTAACAATATTGTAACATATATTATTAACAATTTTCATTGTTTTATAAGAGCGAATTTTTTAAACTTATAGGACATTGCTGGGACTAATTTGGATCTACAACCATTGCCATAAGCAAATTCCCAAATACAAAATTCATCCCAATGTTGCCTCAAAGCATCCATAACTTCTATTAAGTTCATACTTTTAAATTAAATTCAAACTGATTGAACTGATTGAGCAATGGGTAGAGCCATTGCTTGAGCGAGTACTCTAATATTTACAACACATACTGCAAGTTAGTAGCAGCGGCGGGCAGGGCCATGAGCTTGGCGAGCAGCGCCATGTAGGCGTGCGCGGGCGCGGCCAGGTCGTCCTGCTCGTGCAGCAGCTGCCACAGGCGCGCGGCCAGGCGCGCCAGGCGCTCGGGGCGCGCCGCCGCCAGCGCGCCCGCCGCCGGCGCCAGCGCGCCCGCCGCCGCGCCCGACACGTCCTCCGCGCCGTCCTCCAGCCCCGCCGTCAGGAACTCCAGCGCGCCGCACTCTATTGCCAGCTCCTG
>JAATLQ010013566.1:856-42574 GCA_013421005.1 Heliconius erato x Heliconius himera | reverse complement strand
ATATATATATATATATATATATATATATATATATATATATATATATATATATATATATATATATATATATATATATATAGATAGATAGATAGATAATACTCGCAATTACGTATTCATTATAATTTTTTTATTATAGTTTTAGTTCTGTTCACTGATAACGGAATATTATAATGTTATATACATTACGAGGACTATACTTAGATAAGGACTGTGAATTTATGGTCTTGTAACATATCACATTAGGTAAACTAAATTAATTTTATAGTTTCGACCTTTAAGCGGTTGTTTAATTTGTATTTAAAAAATAATGTTATTCCGTCCTTGTTTTATTTAGTGAAGCATTATATCCATTATATTCCTTACATAGACCGCTAAGAGATATATATTCATAGGTTTTAATAGAAAATGAGGAATGCTATATTAAACATCAATCGGCTTCCAACCAACTCGAATAGTGTTTTGTAAAATGAATTCTGTAGTACATATACATAAAAGTGGACCTCCATGTTGGTGGTACAAGAACATAATAGGCTTTTACGGTAAATAAGATCAATACATTACTAACTATTTAAATGTTAATACTTCGTTAATTTTTTTACTAAAATTTAAAAAAATTAAAAGAATATGTTTAAATTTTAGCGGTTATCATAAAGATGTCAGTAACATGCATTTTTAAGTCATTCTGATCGAGTTAAATGAATAATTCTAGTTAATGTATTTTTTACTAGTGTCTACTGGTCCTTTGTAGAGCAAAGGTGTCTCTTTAGTATTTTCATTTTTGCCTATTTTTTGATATGGTGCTTTAGTAGGATCTGTAAAAGCCAAGCTCATCACTTCGTTTTGGTCTACTAATTCTATGAGAGGTGTTTTTTATCTTCAACCTGCACATAACATGGTAGGCACAGGGAACCTAAGATTTTAGTGTTCCTATTAAAACACTTCAGCTCTTCATTCCGCTGAATTCAGGAGGCATTGCGTGTGGAATGGCGGAACTCAACGCTACCCTTTGCGTCGTTACCGGAGCGGGGAAATGAAAATATGAAGTATGTAATTTCCCGTGTGGAAATCGAATCCACAACCTGTTGCAATTATATCCACAGGCTTGTGGCAGTGCGGAACGGTGGCCTCTTTAAAGGTTAAGACTCCATAAAGTAGTGGGAGTGGATCTCCGGGCAGGATCCCCTATCGGAAAGACGACCCTGGCAAAATGAAGAATAGACACATTGAATACAATAAGCGTACACTGTGTGTGGCGTCAGTCAATGTTCTATATTTACAATTAGATTATGTTCTGGTCGTGTTCGAAAACGCTTTTGAAGATATTAATTATAATATATTTAGGTCCAGCGAAGTGAGAAGAGAAAGTGACAATACGTTATAACCGGCTTTTTATGTATTTCATATCCTCCTCCTCCTCCTCCTATGCCACTGCTCTACAACTGACGTCGATATAGACAATAATATCTCATTACGGTGAAATAAATACATTTACCACTAACAAATGCGCGGCACACCCGGGGACTGTCGTTGGTTGTACTTATGTCATTCGTGACGTTTTTCCTCAAGCCTCTAAATTAAGATCTGCCCAATTTCGATTTAGTAAAAATGTTTTCTAAACAAACATTGTGGACAACGGCTGTGGGTTCGGTCCCCGTTTGAAAGTATTAATCATTATTTATTAGTGTTTTCATATCTTCGTTCTGGCACCAAGGCAAAAGCCCGGCATCGAGTTCCGCCACTCAACACGCTATGCCTCGAAAAATTCGGGTGCAATTGGTGAACGGAGTGTCTTAACACTAGGTTCCTTCTGCCTATCCTGCCGTGTGCGGGATATAGCGTCAAGTTGATTTTCAAAACAAACCGTAAAAACTGTTATTAAAATCAGCTTCACGCTGTATCCCGTACACAGCAGGGTAGGCAGAGGGAACCTAGTGTCATAAGACACTCCGTTCTCCATTTTCTGCCGAATTCTGTAGGCATTGCGTGTTGAGTGGCAGAACTCAACGTCGCGTTTTTCCCTCGACACTAGAGCGAAGAAATGGAAATATAAATTTAAGTAAATATTTCATCTCCTCGAGTGAGGATCGAACCCACAACCAGTCGGTTTTACAGTCACACTTTGTGCCATTGTGCTACGACTGGCTCAAAACTGTTATTACTGTTAAATATTGTCCATTACCGCGGCCAGCTGTGAATTAATGCGATCAGTTCGTATAAATTGCGCATTGAAAGCATAAAGATCGCATTCTTCCATTCTAAAAGCAGTAAATTTCAGTTTCTAGCTGTATAAAGTGCCAATATGGAATGTCTCGTTATCCTTTATTATATAGTCACGATATTTTGTAATTTTTCATTTCACCCTCGCTGTGTGGTCATTTTGGAGTGTATTATATTATTACTACCATCCATTGACCATCGTGGTGTACAGGGACAACCAATGACTGAAAAAGTTATGGTTGCGGGTTTTATTCCCAGTCAGGGGAAAAAGTTATTTTAATGTCTCAAATTTTGGTAGGATTACGAGGGACGTAGAATTTCGCCACTCAACATAAATGCATTCGACAGTATAATGTATGGAAGTTGTATAGAAGGCGAAGGACGTACATATACATATATATAAACAAACAAAGAGGACTATAGACTCTTGATACTAAACTCTTCAATATTTTCATTTCCTTGCACTGGTAACGAGGCAAGGTCAGAAGAAAGAATTCAACGGTAAATGGTATATAGAATTGTCTTAATGGGGACGGAGTGTCTTAGCACTAGGTTCCCAAATTCTCTTTATCTATCTTACTACTTGTGGGATACAGCGTGAAAAAAAAAATAATCCAATCTAATAATCAAGTATTTGGATTTTGGGTGAAAATAATGTTTTTAGGGTTGTCTAGAGCATTTATCTCGAAATTGCGTGGGTATATCAATCTGAAAGTAATGTCAAATATTTTGATCCACGGTCCCTTGAAGCACAGAAATAACCAAGCGTTAACGCGATCAAAAAATAATCGTTTGTGTCGTTTTTGCTGCATTCTATTATTAAACTTATTAAACTTACCGCACAATCAAAACCTATAGAGTATTTACTTCTCGTGAATCAGCAGTTATGAAATTTGACAAGAAGTGAAAACTTGCAGTACAAATAAAGGAGAAAGTTCAAAAAGTTAAAATTTATAAACATTTCATAGAAAACAGTAATTAGTAATTCATTTCATATAAAATTTATGCATATTTTTATAAATTGTACTACATTAGTACAATCTTGAAATTGATACGGAATCCTCGGTATAGGAATTCGATTCGCATTTTACCGATTTTTTTGTATTATTTTAACGTTTTTAATAAAAATTATATTTATATAAGGAGGTATGGGTGTAAAACAAAGAAATTATTATTAAAAAACTATATAATACATTCAATTCTATATAATACATTCAATTCAAAAACAATTCTATTATAATAATATATACGTATATTTAAATTTATGCCAATCTGCCACTCGTTCAGAATATTCTTAGAAGTTTTCCACATGCTACATTTGAGGTGCACTACGTGGATGTATTTATGATGTCTATTATATATCCCAAATATGGAAAAATGTTTTAGTTCCGAAATGGAGTAGGCGATTTTATTCAACGTTAGAAAGTTTTAACTCATGGTTTGTAATTTAATATTTCAAACGTGAAGTATACGTAAAAATAAACTTCCTCCATTTCTTTTTGTTTATGTTATATGTTTTTTTTTATTAGCTTCAAGTTGTATCCTGCATATAGGAGGGTAGGCAGAGGGAACCTCGAGTTATGACACTCCATTTCCCACTTTCCGCCGAATTTTTCGAGGCATTGCGTGTTGAGTGGCGGAACAATTCTCCGGGGCTTACCTGAGCGCCAAAAACAAATAAATAAATAAAAAATATTTTTTTTTTACCCTAGTGGGGATTGAACCTACAACCGTCCCGTTATAGTCACACCCTTGTACCCCTTGTGCTTAAAACGGTCTCAAATTTTATCTTTGAAATAAATGTCTTTTTATCCGACTGCAAAGGAATTATATTTTTTTATTATTTTTTTCATAAATTTTATTAATAACAATAGGTTATTAATAATAATACAAAACAGATAAATTATTTTTTTAGCAAATATCGTTACATATTCTGTAAGATCGAGCATGCACAATGAAATACAATAGAGACCAGTCGTAGCGCAGTGACTGTAAGCGCGACTAGCTGTGGGTTCGATCTTCATATTATAAATATAAATATTTATTTCCATTTCTTCACTCGGGTGTCGCGGTAAATTGCGGCGGAATGCTTCTGGAATCCCGCGGATATTGGGAAACAGAGTGTCTTAGTACTGGGTTCCCCCTGTCTACCCTGTTGTGTGCGGGATACAGCGTGAAGCTGATTTTAATTTGTTTTAAAGATATACAATATTTAAATACCAATTACTATTTATTAGTTGCAACTTTCCACCACTACATTGAAACACTGGCACGCCAGGTACCCCATCGTATTTTTCAACGAATGCCAACAAAAACCTTCATAGTTCGCGTTATTATATCAAGATTCTTAGCTCTTAGTCCACTCACCGTTACTGGAGACACACGGGCGGATGTACTGTTGAATTATTCATGAATTTCACGCTTTTTCCTACATCTGGTCCAGTCTTGCTTGAGGCATTTATATACTACATGATAAAATGTTTATGCAAATTTTTTTATGTATTAAAATTTGATGTTTTATAAAAGGTTGAGGCTGTTGTACTGCAATGGCGCTCCCGACGGTCGTGGGTTCGATTCTCATTTGGGAGAATTAATTAATATTTTCATTTCATTTTAAGTAAGGCAAAGCGTGCCGTTGAGTTTCAGTTGTCAGTCTACCCGCAATGTCTCTAAAATTCGTCGGAAAGTGCGGAGTGTCTTCACACTAGGTTCCCTCTGCCTTACCCTGCTATATGCAGGATACAGCTTGAACCTGAAAAAAAATTATTGATATTTTAACTTTTAGACCTTACATTTAATATATTGTTATAAAGTACCTATGTATAATACTATGTTGAAAACAGGCCGTTGAAGTTTTATTTGTAGAAGCCGTAGCCGACCTATGCACCTTCGTAGGTAGCGTAAATTGAAAAAAATATAAACTGTTATGACAACAAAACTTTCATATTTTTATTTTCTCGCTGTGTTAAGGAAACACAAATGCCGTGTTGAATAACATTTTTTTTGTTATGAAACAAAAAAAATATGGCGTTATCTCGCCCTTCACTATGCACTGTCTAAAAATAATTGGCGGAAATAAGGGAACGGAATCTTCTGTCTTCTCTGTTATGCGGGAAAAAATGTGAAGTTCCTTTTTAAATATAACTTGTATGATAAATTTATAATTGCTAGGAATTAATAATAAGACACAATATGTAATATATGTGTATAATAGTAAAATTAAAACATCAGCAGGGTAGGCAGAGGGAACCTAGTGTTAAGACACTCCATTCCCCACTTTCCGCCAATTTCTGGAGGCATTGCGTGTTGAGTATATACATAGTTGTGTTTATAAATACTCGTATATCTATGTCAAGTAAATGTAACAAATTAAGGCGCTTAGAAATATAATGGCTTATGGAAAACACTTTTTATATAAACCACTATCATTTATGGTCAGTTACATTAAAAATTGCTTAAAATATACATAAAATGTTACTTTGTTTATAATGTATACAATAATTCCTTACTATTAATAATTTCCAAGTGTAGCTATGTTTTTTTTGGGTTCCTTAACTCAAAAGGAAAATACGAAACCCTTTATAGGAATACTTCGTCGTCCATCTGCCAAGAGCATTTGTCTCGAAAGATGTCAAGCTGAAATTAATATAAAATATTCAAGTTCCATTTATGGTCCCTTGTAGCACTTAAAAATACACATATTGTTTTCATATAAAATAACAACATATTACACCTATTATATAAATATCTATTTTTCAGAGTTTTTCCTTTATTTGTTCTCCAAATTTCAGTTAAATTTCATAATTGTACAGGTTTTCATTATTTTGCGAATTTCTTATAATTATATCTTTTGATTAGGTTTATTTAGAGGTTGATAACTAACCTTACTTGAAAAGTTGATACTATTTTCAGCTTCGTCTTTACGCTATCTTAAGAGAAGAAAAACGATCTTGGCAGACGAACATAAAAGCAGATATTCCATAAAGTTTTCCGTTTCATTTAAATACTGAAGACGTATAGTCATCTTTCGTCGTACTTTTTAACAATAAATTCCCAACTGTTATGTACAATGAGAGACTTTTTTAGTGTTATAAAAAATCCTTTTTAATTCTATTATTTTACTATCTTAACACTAGGTTCCCTCTGCCTACCCTGTTGTGTGCGGGATATAGCGTGAAGCTAATTTAATTTTACTATCTTCACGCTGTATCCCGCAAAGAGCAGGGTAGGCAGAGACAACTTGACAACCTAATGTAATGATACTCCATTCTCATTAAGACACTTCTGTTCTCCACTTTCTGCCGAATTATCGAGGCACAACCACCGCATTTACAGTAGCAACCTTGTGCCCCTGCGCCACGGCGGTATATTCTTTTAAGTACACTTTAGAACAACGTAAACTATTTTTAAATAAAAATTTAAATTGAATAAAAAATTCACACCAATTTAAGCTCTTTTAATTACATGGAATATCTATAAAAGTATGTGAATTCACAATTGAATATTAAAGAACCGCTCCTAATAACTTTTCTGTGGGCGCTCATGTGAATAAAATATTTTATGTAAATAGAATGTAAGAAATATACATTCCTTATCCTTTTAAGTGTCTCAAGTAAACTGTAATTTATATATATACTAGCGGACCCGGACGCGGCTTCGCCCGCTTGAATTATACGGATGCTTATTAGATATATATATGAAATTGTTTTTGAAAATATCTAATTTAAATAAAAAAAATTATAAATAAACGTAATCATATTAAAATATATATGCCCAAATTTCACGTTTCTACCATCAGCGGTTACGGCTCTGCGTGCGTCTTACCTCAGTCAGTCAGCACAAGTCCTTTTATATATATATATATATATATATATATATATATATATATATATATATATATATATATATATATATATATATATATATATATATATATATATATATATATAATTGTTTGGTGGCTGACTGTAAACGCGACGGCAGTAAAAATATTATTCGCACATAATAGGGTAGGTAATTTTAGACTGATAATGGATAGAGGGACACTTAAAAAGTCTCTTTCACTAATTGCTTTGTTTTAACTCAGCTTAACGTTTAAAGTTTGTTTCATTAAAATCGGTTCATTAAAAAAAAGTTACCATCATTTGAATGAATTCAAGGCATTAGTTTGCCTGCGAATGTTATATAGCAATCGCGCTGGTAAAATTCTCGGCTGAACAATGACATTCGAAACGTCTTGTTTATATGACTGTTGATAAAATACATATTTTTAAAGCACTATTATATAATATTTTATACAATAAAGTAAACAAAATGGAATTGTTGGCCAATTGTACATTTAGCTAACAATATAAGTAACAAATTTAAAAACTGTACAGGAGTCAATATGCAAGCATTACAGTTATTTTACGAAGAATATTATGAATCCTTACCCAAACCAATAATTTCACATTTAAGGCTGTTTCTGAAACGGTAAATTAAATTATTTACTGACATCAGCTCATTTAACAGAGTTTTAAAATTATGATGAGACGTACATTACATAGGTAAAAAGAACGTAATGTTACAAAAATATATACGTATAATAAATAATTAGCTTTATGTATACTTTATAATATGAAATATGCACACATAATTCAAAACAATAAAAAATCTTATAGAAATTACAATAATGTAGTAACAAAATCATATTATAATATTACAGATTAAAGTAATAAAATTCATATTAAAGTAATTATAGTTGTCAATTAATTCTGTTTATTAAATCAATAATCATGTAGTTCAAGCGGGCGAAGCCGCGAGCGGGTCGCTAGTCTTTTGTAAACTTCCTTTTTTGTAACACTTAAACGTTACGTCTCGGTATGTCAGTATTTTAGTAATGCGGGCTGTCCACCGCGGTGCAGGGTATTGAATTCGTTGCATCATACAATGTTAAAGGCGACACTCTTTAACCATTTTTTAATCAAGATTTTATTGCATCCTCCGAATGATATCTGAGAGTATCTTTTAATGGATTTTTATTGCGACATTTTTAAAGCAGTTTGTTTTTTTTTTGTTTATGGAATGTTTACTTTATTTGTACAGGCATTTTAGGATTGTATTATTTTAAATTCTTTTAGTCTTTGTTTTGTTTTGTATACTTGTTCTCGTAATATAAAAAATGTATATTTTATTTGTTAAAAGCGTGCAGCTTCTTTTCTACGCAAAGCTAATGCACTAAATGAGGAAACCCAATTAGACACTATCTAATCAGGTCACGGAAACAACCTCTACTCACCCCCTATAGCATATGAATATGAATCATATGAAATAATAAATAAAAACATTTATCTATATATATAAAAGGACTTGTGCTGACTGACAGAGGTAAAACGCACGCAGAGCCGTAACCGCTGATGGTAGAAACGTGAAATTTGGGCAGATGTTTATTTTCATATTCTGGACATCCACTAAGAAGGGAATTTGAAAAATTTTAACCTTAAAGGGATGAAATAGGAGTTGAAAGTTTGTATGGAAAAAAATTTTAACTCTTCAAAATATTTTATTGAACACCTGTTTCATAGTTTTTAAGAATTCACCCCCTAAGGGTTCAAATAAGGGGTTGAAAGTTTATATGGTAAAATCTTTAAATCGCCACCGATTTTTATAAAAAAATAAATTCAGACTGTTAAAAATATTTTATTGAACACGCGTTTCGTGGTTTTTTTAGAATTCACTCCTAATAAGCGGGTGAAGCCGAGCGCGTCCTCTAGTCAATTATTTATCTGTAATAGAAACTGCCGCTTTATCTTAGCACAAATGCATTATATTTTTTTACATAGTACACTTCATATAAATTTACTTTCCTAGCATTTAATAGAGAACAATACGTGGATCATAGCGATGAAAGTTTCTAATTGATTGTGTCGATTGTATGAACATTTCCATAAAAAAAAAACATTAGCATATCGTGTAAATATGAGAGACTATTTATTACTCATTCGATATTGTATATTTCACGATTCAAATTTCACGACATGTTAGGTTAAACATTTTTTCGTTTAGTAAATACTTTAATAAAAAGAATTGCGGGTTCGATTCCGGTTTCTTTACACTAAGTCTCATCTACCTACCATGCTGCATGCGAGATACAGCGTGAGGCCAAAAAAGAATGTATAATTTAAAAATTAAAGTTTCATCCAATACAATAAATCTGTTATTATACAGAAATTTCGCAATGATATTACTTTTTAATTTATTAACTGATTCAAATAAAACAAACACTAAATGTTAAGAAACGTTGCCAAAATATGATAGTAAAAATTCCATTAAAATCGGTTAAGCCGTTTCTTCGATTAGCGGGAACATGCACAAACAGACAAAAAGACAAATAAAGAAAAAGTTTAAAAGTCTTTATTTTTTCTATTAACATTTTTTCTTATATAACATGTACAGACGCCGCCCTGTTATGATCTTATTTTAGGTATTGTTTTTAATCTATTAATTAGCAGTCAATTTATAGAACTATAATTTGTTATACTAAATAATAAGTGAGTATTTCTTTGGTCTGGTTTAGTTTGTTATATTACTATATATTGTTAGAGTTGTGGGTTCGATTGCCAATCGGGGTAGCTATACTACGGAACTACGGTTGAAACAGAGTATCTCACTCTAGGTTCACTCTGACTTCCTGGCAGAAGAGGGATACAGCGTGAAGATTTTAAAAAATAGTAAAACGAGAGGTAGTTGCAGAATGATATATATACTATATGTTACGAGGCCTTATATGTCAATTACAAAAAAAATTGTATAGAAAAAATTCAATTTTATATTATGACAGTGTGATTAAAACCATTACCTTACCATTAACCATAACCTAACCTTAAACCAGCGATGTGGTTTTTTGTAACACGAGTACCGACATGGAGCTTCTATAATACAAAATTTTCTTAGAAAATATGGTTTGATATGGTTTCATTGTAATTTAGGATAATTTGAAACAGGAAACAATTGATTTAAAAAGAAAAAGATGATCTCGTTGAGTTTTTTTGAGCCGGTTCTTCTCGTGAACTTTTTTTTAACTTTTTGGTTCTTTAGTGAACCGGCGGTAAATTAATTGACGTTCAAGAAATTAAACTTGTAATTAATTATTTTGAATATTTGATTTTTACTTTGACTTAAAATGAAATGAAAGACATTTTTCCCGACTGCTAAGGAAGGGTTATGTTTTTCGCGCGTATCTTGTATGTATGTAATATTCTTTATTACCTCATATCTCCAGAACCGCTGAACGGATTTACTTAATTGAGGTATCGTTAGATTCGTATTAACAGCCCAAGTGCTCTTAGATAGGTGACGTTAAAAAAAACAATAATGGTGGCTGTGGGACACCATTGGACTTAGTGGGAAAAAAATTTTTCGTTTCGAATACCACAATATGGGTATCAAATTTAAGAGCTTAATACGATAATTTTAAAAAGGTACATCATGATTATCATTACCATAGTGAATTCTAACAAAAAAGTGAAAAATAAAAAAATATTTGTAAAAACAAAAACCCCGACTGCATAAAACTATAAAGAAAGTAAACAAGCCCAATAGTTTATTAGTATTAACAGTCGGGACCTATAAGTAATTCTTCAATCAATAAAATCTTTGCCAGGAACCCCGTATAATTGAAAGAGGTCCCGACTGTTAATCCTAATAAACTATTGGGCTTGTTTACTTTCTTTATAGTTTTATGCAGTCGGGGTTTTTGTTTTTACAAATATTTTTTTATTTGTCAATTTGATAAAATTTTGGATAAACTTAATTTAATTTTGAATTCTATTGGAGTAGCTCAAGCAAAAAATTTACGTAAATCGATGAAATCGGACCTATGGGGCTTCGTCGGTACGTGTCATTCTCACTTATCGAAATTATACACATTTCTATTACTGCCAAACTTATTACTGATGACACATCTAAACTCGGAACTATTGACAAACTTGGGTTTCATACAATTTGTCAGCCAACCGCGGCCTCACAGGCCCCGCCTCGGTATTCAAAGGTTAATAAAAAGATATTAATGAAAAATAAACTAAAAACAAAGTGTCTACTTCACATAATGGGCAGAGTAAAAACTGTGACAGGTGTCGTCCTATCATGCAATTATAAATAATTAAAATATGCAACATCCGGTTATATAATGGTTGTTATATTCTAGTATCTGGTTGTTAGGTACTCTTTAATATTAGGTACTTTATATATAACGCCAATTGAAACATGTTGTCGATTAAGGAATTAATTTTACAATTCACATTGGTACTATTTGGATTGTATTTATGTTTAAACTACTACATTGTGATCTAACATAATTCCACGTTTTAAGTTAAAGATGATTACTTAAATAGTATGCTATGCCGTCATGGAAGAGTGGTACCTAGCTGTAATCACGATAGTTGTAAGTTCAATCATAGGAATATATAATTATTAAAATTATTTACATTTCCCTGAAACTTAATTTAGCTTCACGCTGTATCCCTAGGAGAGTAGTCAGAGAGATTGGAGCACCAAACGTTCTTTCGCCTTGTCCTGTTTCGATGTGACAGTCAAATTGATGTACCTTATACTTATTTATTTATTTATTTTCACTTCCTCGCTCTGGTAGATAATCGGCGGCCCTAGATTCCGCCGCGCAATGCCTTTAAATTCCTCGGAAAATGAATAACGAACTGACTTAACATTAGGTGACCTTTGTGTACCCTGATAGTTGCGGGATATTTTATCGTGAACCTGAAAAAAAATAAGGTTTATCAGACGTAAAGTGTATAAAGTGACTCTAACATGCACAGTAAATTAACATATATATCGGAATTTGAAGCTACACCACATTTAACTAAATCTGCATAATTATTATCTATCATTTTATACTACCAAGTTTTGCATTTATATGTTTAACGTATTGTAAGAAAAAATATTATTTATCACTAAATTAAGCAACTAAAGTACAAAAGAGTCGGTCAAGTGCGAGTCGCTCTCTACCGAGTGTTCCGTATCAATTTTATAAATGTTGATAAACTTAAATTTGCGGCCACATATATGCGGATATTATTACAAAATGCATGCAGCATTATGTAATAATACCATTTAAGAAAAGAATAGAAACCTATAAATATTCGTTTTTTGGATTTTTTTTGTTTTTATTGTAAATTCTTATTTATTGCCAAATTTAATAATTGAAGGTGTACAAGAAATATCCATTGAATACGATTTTTATATTAAATACACCTAAACTTATACATAAGTACTCGTATCTTTTATGACGATATTTTATATGTTTTTACCTTTTTGATTCGAGTGGAATGCTCCATATATATTAAGACTACACACTACAGACACGTGGTCCGTATCAACTAATTAAACTAGGCTTTAAACTAGATATAATTATCTCAAAATATTTAATTACTAAGAGAGTCAGTCAGATATTTAGATTGACTTTTACTACATTATTTATTTAATGTTTTTTTAATACCTATTACAATTGTACTATTTTGTAAATTATCTTTATATACATACTACTATTTTACAATGCTTTATTTTGAGATTTTTCAAATATTTGATATTAATTTCAGCTTCACTCCATCCCTTGAGAGAAATGATTTTTCCCTTTTTTTCTTTGAGGAACGGAACCCTAAAAAAATAATAGTTTAGGCATATGTAAAAACACATAATATTTGCATGCATTCAAGGTATTGAATAGAATGACCTTTGGCTCTTTTATCTATTTTTATAGTATTAGCAATAAAAAAATAATTATCTACGGTTAATTACAATACGAATATTCGAACATTTCCGGTGGCAGTTCCATTATTTGACTTACTTGCTGGTCAAGTAAATCTAATTGTTAAGAAATATATTTTAGAACATATACAAAAAAAATACAAGAATGTAATTGTAACGTAACGGTTGTAGGTTCGATAGGGGAATGAATTATTATTTATTAATATTTTTGTTTTTTCGTTTTGGCAATAAGGCAAAATGTCCAAAATTAAGTTCCACCACAAAACACGCAACGTTTCGAAAATTCAGCAAAAAGTGGGGAACGGAGCGTATAGATAGTAGGGAACCTAGTGTTAAGACACTAGGTCTACCCAGCTGGATGCAAAAAAATAATACGTAACGACCCTCGCACTTGCGCCTGTTAAATATAGTCAGTTTATTTCATTCCTTAGTGTGGAATAACACTTAAAAAAATATTTGAATATCTAAATATTTGAGAGAAAGCGTCTGACTGTAAGTGCGATGGCTCTATATTCAATCCCGATTCGGGGGAATGATTGTATTTATTTTCATTTGCGTGCTCTGGTAGACACAGCGACAGCATGAACTTTGCTACTCAACATGCCAAAAGTCTCCAAAGGCTATTTATTCATATTTGCTTCTCTCTTTGATTTTTTTAAATTTTTTTTATTAGCTGTATCCCGCACACAGCAGGGTAGGCAGAGGGAACCTAGTGTTAAGACACTCCTTTCCCCACTTTCTGCCGAATTCTGTAGGCATTGCGTGTTGAGTGGCAGAACTCAACGCCGCGCTTAACCTGACACCAGAGAGAAGAAATGGAAATATAAATTTAAGTAAATATTTCATCTTCTCGAGTGGGGATCGAACCCACAACCAGTTGGTTTTACAGTCACACCTGGTGCCACTGCGCCGCCTCTCTTTGTTAATTTACCTATTTTAGCTGAAATAAAACGAAACACTAAGTTAAGTTAAGTAATTCATTTGATAAGTTCATGAATATGATATAAACATATGATATTATACTAGTACTTATAAATGTGGAAAAGTAGCTTCAACGGGGAAAAGCCCCGTAAAACAGAGTTGACGCAGGAAACCTAGTGTTAAGACACTCAAATCTACGCACCGTCAAAATTTCATTGCGTGTTGAGTGGCGAAAGTCAACGCCGCGCTTTGTCTTATAACCGGACAGCTAAGAAATGAAACAAAAAAACTTATCCTATCGAGAATTGAACCCACAACCTTCTTGTTTAAATATATATTATTATTTAGATAATGATAATAATTTAACTGTATGCACTCTTTTGTTCATTACTTACAGCCTTACGTTTGTTTCAGCAAAGAAGCGTCGCTGTGGCATCGACAGTGCGTCAATATAGTTTGGTGAGTTTAATTTATTTTATTTTTACATGTTATATTCGTATAGGCCGGTCGTGGCGCAGGATCAAGCGTGTGATTGTAACGAAATAAAAAAAATATAATTTTTTCATTACTTCGCTCTAGTGTCGAGACGAAGCGCGGCGTTGAGTTCCATCACTCAAAACGCAACGTTTCCAGAATTCGGCGAAAAGTGGAGAACGGAGTATCTTAACATTAGGTCTTACTTTCTACCCAATTTTCACGACATTGCATGTTAAATGGCGAAACTCAATGCCTTACTTTGCCGTCTAATCAGGGCGTGGAGAAGAAAATAATTAATTCCTCCAAGCGGGAATCGAACCCACAACTGTTACAGTCAGTTGCAGTGCCGCTACGCCACGTAGGCCTCACGCAAGCTTATTTCTCACCCATTATAGAAACTTAAAATCTTAGAGGGACTTAAAATTAGTATATTGCGCACCTAAAGAGAAACATAGGACATTCTTACCCGAGGAATATCCGCATAAAATATTATATAGTAGTGCTTCAAAAATATATATTTTTATCAACAATCATATAACCAAGGCGTTTCGAATGTCATTCTTTAGCCAGTAATCTTACCAGCGCGATTGCTATATAACATTCGCAGGCAAACTAATGCCTTGAGTTCATTCAAATGACGATAACTTTTTTTTAATGAACCTATTTTGATGAACCAAACTTTAGTAGTTAAGTTGAGTTAAAACAAAGCAAATATAATTGGTGAAATTTTAAGTAAATCGGTTCAGTACTTTCAGAGAAAAATGTGGACATACATATCGACAGACAGACAGACAAACAAGAAATTCAGACAATATTTTTGCTTCCTATTATTTTTTTAATTGTCCCTTTATCCATTGCAGTCAAAATTACTAAATGTACAGACAAAATATTTTTACTGTCTTATTAAATATAGAGATTTAATTTTCTCGAGTGGGAATCGAACCCACAATCTGTCGCGTTAACAGTCGCACGCTTGTGTCCCTACATCACGACTGGCCTCATAATCAAAATTTTCTTCTTATACCGATATTAATAAGAAAAACCGTTGACCGCCTCGGTCACAATGCAGAGAGACAACGTCTTACTGTAATCGAGGTGGTATTGGATTCGATTATATAATATCTTTTTTTTTTTTTTTTAGCTTCACGCTGTATCCCGCACACAGCAGGGTAGGCAGAGGAAACCTAGTGTTAAGACACTCCGTTCCCCACTTTCTACCGAATTCTGGAGGCATTGCGTGATGAGTGGCAGAACTCAACGCCGCGCTTAACCTCGACACCAGAGCGAAGAAATGGAAATATAAATTTAAGTAAATATTTCATCTCCTCGAGTGGGGATCGAACCCACAACCAGTCGGTTTTGCAGTCACACCTCGTGCCGCTGCGCCACGACCGGCCTCTATATAATATCTACAAAGCGATATTGATAATTTTAATTTAAACAATACGAAGTTTCAAATTTATTAAATTTTTTAAAAGTTTAATATAAGTAAGCATATTATAGTGTCAACCGTGTACAGTAATATATGTTCCTGTCACTGATAAATTAATAATAAACTCCATTTTAATTCCATTTATTTGAGCATATATGAAGATAAATTAATTATAAAATACGACTTCACGTCGCTTAAGCACTGTTTCCATCATCAGTTTTATAGTTTAAGTAAAAAAAAAAACAGCTAGTGTCGTATTATTTTTCAATTAATAAACAATATGTATAAGATAATCATCTGTTTATAAAGCAGGTGGCAATCTGTTATAATTTTAATGGGTAACCGTTTTGAAATAACTTCTAGTTGTAATTTAAATAAAGAATTTAATTATTTATTAAGGAAACGTATAAAAATTTGAACGTAGCGGAATGTGAACCTCTCTTGGATGGTTTCTAAGAGGCCGTCCAAGAGGCTCATGTTCAAATCAATTTTTTTCTTTCCTACGTGTCGAATAACACTTTAAAAATGTTTAACAAATTAAAATATTTATATGAGTTTAAATTAAAATAGGCATATAAATCGCACATTAACATTGAGGTCATAGTGGTACAGTTGTGGGTTCGATTACTACTTGTGGCAATGTATTATTTCGCAAAGCACGGCGTTGAATTCCGTCACTCAACATGAAATATGTTGAGTTTGACTAAAAATATTATAGGTTTTTTTTATTTAAATGAGAAAATCTAGTGTTAATACACTCCATTCCCCATGTTTAGAATTTAAAATGGAATGTCCCATTTTTTCCAGTAACTCTATGAATTTCCAGTAGTCCTTTACTTCTGCTCCTCTACGATTCTTAGCAAACATTTCTTTCCGTAACAAGTATTCCTTTCTCTTTCATTAAGCTAAGTTTCAAATGCAGTTGTTTCGTCTACTAGTCGCTCAGTAATAGTTTTTTTTATATATTTTGAGATTGTAATAAATTTTCTATAATATTTTCCAAGAAACTATCCATATATCGATTTTTTTTTTCCTAACACAATTTTATGTCTAATGTGTCTAATTAAAAAAGAAAAATAAGTGGTAATTAAATGTAGAGTTTATCACTATATATAAAGAATGTGAACGGCAGGCAGAGACTCGGCAACGGTCAGGAAGGGTCGCCAATATGGACATCAAAAACACCGAGTACACCGCCGGCAGGTGTAGCCAGCGTAAAATAAAAAGAGATAATTATTAGCTAAATTGTTTAGTAACTAACTTAATAATTGATTAAAGAAATTGTTTAAATATACTTTTGTAATCTCATTATTTACTTAGTCGGGGCAAGTGAGACGTTAGCTGTTTATTTTTCAATTTTTAACTGAATTTCAATGGAAAATAAAGTTTCAAGGATTTTAGAAGGTCTGGTAAGGGGAAAACTTTGTTTATTGAATAGCTCATACAAAAAGTTTCGGTGTTGAGTTCGGTCACGGCCGCGCCTTATGAAGAAATGAAAATATAAAAAAAAAAAAATTAATCAGCTTCACGCTGTATACTGTACACAGCAGGGTAGGCAGAAGGGAACCTAGTGTTAAGACACTTCGTTCTCCACTTTCGCCGAGTTCTGCAGGCATTGCGTGTTGAGAATTTTATTTCACGGTATATTTTGAGAGTAATTTTTATTATGAGATTTATTATGAGATCCGGTTGAAATCGGTTTTTATCAGCTTCACGCTGTATTCCGCACACAGCAGGGTAGGCAGTGGGAACGTCGTGTTAAGACACTCCGTTCCCCACTTTCTGCCGAATTTTGAAGGCATTGCGTGTTAAGTGGCAGAACTCAACGCTGCGCTTAACCTCGACACCAGAGCGGAGAAATGGAAATATAAATTTAAGTAAATATCATCTCCTTGAGTGGGGATCGATCCCACAACCAGTCGGTTTTACAGTCGCACTTCGTGCTCCTGCGCCACGACTGGCCTCACAGTGGGTCAGTCGGTATGGTCAGTTTTTATGTTAAAAAAATATTTGATTATGAAAAAAAAAAACGATTGTGTATACTATCAACAACTCAAAACAGTATAACGGAACACCGAAATGTGGAACTGTCAGGTGTCAATGTCAATCTATCGATGTTTCTGTCGGTCGATAGATGTAAAACATATATATTGGTTTTAATTTTCTTTTTATACGCGAAGACAATTTTAACTGGATATTTTTTTATATACATTTTCTTACTGTGTAACATTTTTTTTTTACCGTACGACCTCCTTCCTTTCTTCTCCGTACAACATGGAGAAGTGATAGGTGCTCAACTGTCACGCTTGGAACGCCATAATCAATGAATCGTAATAAATATGTATTCGATATTTTTTGAGTTTAAGTCGTTCAATCAATATTGAAAGTATTCAGATAGTGACTCTTGCGTTGGGGCCTATCGAGATAGTGACACTCAAGTGCGTGCTGTGCCACCGTTCGTAGTGCCTGGTGATTAGTTAAAAAACATTAGTTATTGTGCAGGTCACCTCTCAAGTGCTGTCTAAAACTAATTTCTACGTAAATAATAAATTTTATAGTAATGACAGTAATTAAATATTGATATGATCATGTGTTTTTTAACTTTTACGAATATCTAAAGTATTGCGGCTAAAATATCTTAAAATCTTGTTTTACTTTTAAAACAAAAGCTCTGGACTAATTGAGAGTTAATTTGGGTAGAATCACGTTGGTACGTATTCATACACACACACAAAAGTGACCATTCTCCATTGCAACATACTCTAAAAATCTTTACAATCGGACAATATATATTTCATATAAAATGACATAAACGTTGCTATGGCAACGCGTTTTTTACGCCTCAACGGTGTCCACATAGTATAAAGTAAAAATTTAAATCACTGACTATTCATTTGACAAAAAATATAGCATCATGTGGTTATCGGTTGTATGAATATAATCAATATGTATAGATACTGATACTTTATACATAAGTAAATAGAATATAATTATCTATGAACTGTTTCGTCATGGTAGGTTATTCGTGGGCGCAACGTCCAATGAAGGGGGTGTCTTTCCACTAAGTTGAATGCCGATAATGGATGGTTTTTTTTTTCTTATATTTTTATATGGAAATAGAGCTCTCCTAATGGTATATTGTTTCTTTTCTTACTTGCCATTTACTTTACAAATATACATAAATGGTTCTATCATGATTGTGTAATAGAACATTTTTTTTCATGGCCCAACTATGATAGAACACAAACACACAATGTATTCTTTTATAGTAGTATATAGATAAAAAGTTAATTTCTTTTAAATGGTATTCAAACTGGTAACTACCTTGTTTAGTCAGGCACATGCAAATTAAATGCATGCATACCATTGAAATTAATATTTATGAAAACAATTAAAACACGATAAACATTTAAAACGTTGTATGTACATAAAAAGAACAAAGAAATAATTATATACATGAAAATGCTTTATAAGGCAGCGCGGTATGTATAATATTATATAATTGTGATAGTATAACGATCAAATAAATGTTATAAGAAAAATACTTATTTAGAAAAAGTATAAAAATTTGAACGTAGCGGGACTCGAACTCGCGCCTCCTGGAACAGACCAGACTATCACCTGGTCGGTTTCCAGGAGGCGCGGGTTCGAGTCCCGCTACGTTCAAATTTTTTATACGTTTTCTAAATAAGTATTTTTCTTTCCTAAGTGGGGAATAACACTTTAAAAATGTTGAAAAATGCTATAACAATTTCTAATTGTTCTCTTTCAATACATATGACATGATAGTTTTTTGTTACCATTTCACATTGTTTTTGTTTGTTTGATTTGTATACTTTTATATCGATATTTTTTTTTTGATATGTGTAACCGTTCAATATTGGTCGGAATTTTTTGTGTTTTTATGCTGTCGCATTTATTTCCTAATATTTTTAAATACCATATTCAGCGCCTAGACAGAGAGTATAGTATTATGACTCTTCGTTCTCCACTTTCTTTCATTTCTTTATGTTTTTTAATCGCATGCGATGGTCGGAATATGAAATCTACTCAAAGTATTATTTGAATTTATGACTAAGTTTCAGATCAGGTTGTATAAAAAAATTGCAAATTATTCTAAAATGAACAAAGAAATGACGTACCACCAGACTACTTCTACCTATTCTTTAAAAACAAAGCTTATGAATTATATATTTCTAGGTATTTCTTTATTTTTTTTAAGAATAAACAGACGTGCCAAGTTCCGTTAATGAAGCAAGAATTTTTTCAAATAGGGACATACAGAAACAGTACTTTGAATACATCAATTATAATAATTTATAGCCTATTATAAACAAAAAATTGTACATCGTACTAGCGCTAACATAATTTATTTTATTTTCATGCAAATATTTCACTATCAAATGCCAGTCGTCTGTGAAAATACGGCATGTAAAAATGGCATATGCTATTATTTTTTATAAGCCTTGTGGTGTGTGCCTTATATGCTTACTTTATTATATATAAATATTATAAAACAAAATTCTCCTATACTTTTGTCTGTCTGTTCGCAATAAACGCAATAACTACTGTTTATCATGTGGTTTTCATGAATAGATGGAATAATTCACGAGGAAAACTTTAATATATATATTTTTTTTGTTTAATATTAATAACTAGCGGCCCGCCCACGGCTTCGCCCGCTTAAAATACATGATTATTGATTTAATAAACAGAATTGATTGACAACTCTAATGACTGCTAATATGATTTTTTTTATTACTTTAATCTGTAATATTTTAATATGATTTTTTTACGACATTATCGTAACTTCTATAAGATTTTTTGATTGTTTCGAACTAAAAAATATGACCAATGTTGATATTTGATATTCATAAAATATACATAAAGCTATTTTTTTATTATATGTATATATTTTTGTAACATTACGTTCTTTTTACCTATGTTATGTTTTTTAAAGCTCTGTTAAATGTGCTGATGTTACTTAATTATTTAATGTACTGCTTCAGAAACAGCCTTAAATGTAAAATTATTGATTTGGATAAGGATTCATAATATTCTTTGTAAAATAACTGTAATGTTTGCATATTAACTCCTGTACAGTTTTTAAATTAGTTACACATATTATTAGCTAAATGTACAATTGGTAAATATGTAGTTATTACAGAGTATACGTAGAAAGGTTGTTTTTAGGCATTTTTATATAGATTTTTTTCAAACGAACGAACGAACCACAAAATCTATGTATTTGCTTGATATCTCTTTCAAGATCAAATCGTTCTTTATCTCAATGTTGAATTAATTACGATTTCAACTTAACTGTTATGATTTATGAAGGTAATCTCCACTAATAATTCAATTTTGTTTACTTTATTGTATAAATTATTGTATAATAGTGCTTCAAAAATATATTTTTTTTACCAGCGCGATTGCTATATAACATTCGCAGGCAAACTAATGCCTTGAGTTCATTCAAATAACGATAACTTTTTTTAATGAACCGATTTTGATGAACCAAACTTTAGTAGTTAAGTTGAGTTAAAACAAAGCAATTGGTGAAACTTTTAAGTATTTATTTTATTTATTTATTTATTTAAATAGAGAAGTATAATAGAAAGCAAAAAAAAAACTTTTTGCTTTCTATTATTCTTTTTAAGTGTCCCTCTATCCATTTCAGTCAAAATTACGAAATGTACAGAAAAAATATTTTTACTGTCTTATTATATATAGTGATTACCTAAATACACTATATGAATCAAATGTATATTATAGCAGATATGATAAATTAGAAATAAGTTATGCCACAAAAAAAATGGTCCAATCTTGGCGCAGGGGCACAACTTGCAACTGTAAACGCAATAGGTAGTGGTGTGGGTTCGATTCCCACTTGAGTAAATAAAATATTTTATATTTTCATTCCCTTGCTATGGTAATGAGGCAAAGCGCGGCGTTGAGTTCCGCCACTTAACACACAATGCCTCCAGAATTGGCGGAAAGTGAGGAACGTAAGCGTCTTAATGGCAACACAGAGTCTTAACACTAGGTTTCCAGGTTCCTCTTGGCTACCCTGCTATATGCGGGATATAGCGCAAACATAAAAAATATAATTTTGAATAAAATAATTTTTACTATATATATCATTACATTCCAGAGTTCGGCTGAAAGTGGAGAACGGAGTGTCTTAACAAAAACTTATACAGCAAGAACCTGATTTTTTATTTTATATCATTACAAATTTCTACTGTAGTATATTTGGTTTTAGATCACCAAGTTAAGATGTAAATCAGCGTAGTTCGCATACCAAACTCAGAGCGTTCGTTATACTACCTACTTTAAAAGTTCCAATGTATACGGCTTGGAGTCCATGTGACTTTTTGAATATTTTTTAAAAAAAATTAAATAAAAAATAAATCAGTTTCACGCTGTATCCCGCATACATTAGGGAAGAGGTACCTAATCTAGTGTTAAGACACTTCGTTCCACACTTTCTGCCAATTCCAGAGGCATTGTGTGTTGAGCGGCGGAACTTCACGCCGAATGTTTCGAGTCACTGCGTGATGAGTCACGGAACTCAACGCCGGGCTATTGCCTTGGTGCCAGAACGAGGAAATGAAAATATTAAGAAATAAAAATTCCATCCCTAGAGTGAGGATCGAACCCACAACCGTCGCGATACAGTCACATTCTTGTGCCTCTGCGCTACAACGGCCTCAATATTGTTTATAAATGCTTTAAATTGTTTTGGTATAGACAGAAAGCTAGTGTTAACTTACTTACATATCTTTATATTTTGACTTCCGTACAGACATTGGCGGTGTCAACTGAGCGCCGTGCGCCGACAAACTAGATGAAAGTGTGTTCTTATAACTATATAAGAAACATTCCTCAGGTGAGACGAAACGTGGCGTTGAGTTCAGCAACCTAACACGCAATATTTCACATACATTGCTAAACGGGAAAAAGCGGGAAGTTGTATTTTGTATTACCCGACGGGGGTAAAGGCGGCAAAAGGTGTTATATGTTTACAGAAAACTAAAATATTCAATTAAAATATACATACCTACGTTGCATGTGACATCGGCCTTACGATGGTCGTCCGACTGAGATGGATTGCTCGACCATTAATTTTTGACAGCACGCACTGATTAGGATCTAGGGTTCTAGATTAGGTAGTCCCGTTAGTGACGTTTCACTTCGAGCTCTTATTTTACACTAGCGACCCAAATGCGGCTTCGCCCGCTCAAACTTATTGTTATATTATAGCCAAATTTTACAAAATCTTAAAATAAATTGTAGCATATGTCATTCAGTAGATTTTGCGTGAAAGTACGGCAGATATCAATCTTCACAAACTAATATTGGATACTCTTTTATTAACCGATTTCTGACAAAGGAGAAGGTTATCAGTTTGACAGTTTTTTTTTTATGTTTGTTACCTCAGAACTTTTGATTGGGTTCGATGGTTCTTTTCTTATTTAAAAGATGGTGGTTATCGTGTGGTCCCATTTTAATTTGGTCCATTTCTGACAATGTTATCCATCGGAAAATCACATAAGTTTTAAATTTGCTCTTTTCGTTGATTCTTTTTTTGTTGGACAGGACTACACTTCAAACATAGTTTGTGATTTATGGGTTTTTTATTGTGATTGATTCTAGTCTATTAAGCCATACGTTGTTATTGAGCTATGGCATAATTTTTACACTTGTTATACACAGACGGAGAGACAAATCGATCCTACAAGGGTTCCATTTTTACCTTTAAAGATACGGAACTCTAAAAGTCACCCGTCAAACTTTCAACAACTGCGCTATAATGACATTTAGGTTTAATAATAAAAAAAATTTACAATTCTTTCTTTCTTTTCTTTCTGAATCAATTAGCTCAACTGGCATTTGTAAAGAAAGACATAAATATTTAATTAAACTAAACTTATACATATTGACCGCCGATGGCATTCTACTTATATGAATAATTTATTGTTTGTACTCAGTTAGGCGGTGCCTGCCAAAGGAGTTGGGCTAAGAATGTCGACTAAAAGAAAATGCGACAGTTTGTCTTTAACATCTAATAACCCTTATGTAACGTTAATTCATTAATTGTATATATTTACATATTATATTTATAATTTTATGGACGCTAGTTTAGTTTATGATATTTTTGAACTGGCATAGGTGTTGGGTCTGTGAGACCCGTTGCGTTTTATTTAAAGTTCTGTTGTTATACATTACCGTTTTTAGGGTTCCGTATCTCGAAAGATGAAAACGGAACCTAGGATCACTTTGTTGTCTTTCTGTCAGTCTGTCAAGACCTTTTATTTCAAGATCGCGTCAAGGTATCAATCTGAAATTAATATGAAATGTTTATGTCTATAGTTCCTTGAAGCGCAGAACAAAATAAAGTTTCTAAGTTAACGCGATCAAAAGATAACAGGATTCTTGCATCGATTTTGCTGCAATTTGTGTGAAATTCGTAAAAACCTTTAGGATAGAAAGTACAGTTATGAAATTTGGCACGAAGTGGGAGCTTACAATATAAATAAAGGAAAAATCCGAAAAGACAAAATTTACAGGTATTTCATAGAGAAAACCATTACAAGCTTAGACTTGTAGTTCATTTCATATAAAATGAATGCATACGCCAAGCAAACTTAAGTTTGTGAATTTTTATGAGTTGCCTGCCAACTCACGCTTAACCAGTTTTTTATTATCATTAGATTAGATTAGATTATTGTACACAAATAATAAAAAAATAGACATATATAAATATATGCAAAATTAACTGGTTCAATTCGTCGCTTTAGTCGTGCAACAGCCATTGCAACAAAGTTGAAAATGGTATGTGAGACACATCCCTGCCGTTACTGTAACAGTTTTAAATTATGTACCCTGAATTTATGCTTTTAATATTGTTTTCTGGTTCATGCTTACAATTTTTATGCCTTATTGTACTTTATTTCGTATTTTTTGTATGTGTTTAATAGTAAAAGTAGACCGACAAGAGAAAGAAGGACTGTCGATTACTGTTGAATTCTGCTTTGTCAGACCAGAGGTGAGTTGAAAAAATTCAATTGAGCTAGATAAGTTGTCCAAGTGTCACAGAACAAGAAATTTCATAAAATGAAAAGTAAACTATTGAATTCTGTATTGAATGTACGAAAAATAATGATTCAGAGTGATTTATTTCTAGAGATAATTTAATTAGCTTCACGCTGTATCCCGCATACAGCAGGGTAGGCGCTTGGCCAGAGATAATTTATTTTCCTACAAAATAAAATGCCATTCAAATATTACCTCTATGCAACATCAGCGTGTTCGTCTAAAGGTTTAGAAAGGTTTCACCATCACGCGGAGCTCGTGAGGAGGTTTCTCCACTATTGTGTCGATTGAGCAATTCCCTCCTTCTGAGCATATAGCTCCTCTCTGTCGGCCAATAAAGGAAAATCAGAGGCGGAGGATATAAAACATTTGCCTTCCGGAGGTCTTAGGTCACCACTCCCCAACAGCTCGCCACAAGCTGGCCTGGGGGCTTATTATTATTTAATCTGCGAAAACCTTTCGTATATGATTATCATTCCGAGTAGAATTTAGTAGACGTGGCGAAAGAGTTATGCAGAGACTGTAGTATTTGGCGCTTTGTCCTCTCTGACTTCCCCGCTAGAGACAAAAGCGTAAAGCTTTAAAAAAATAATTTGAACCCACTACTATCGTGTACAATCGAACACATTCTATCCACTTCATTATTAATAAAATCTATAATTGACTGGGTATTGGAAACATCCTAAGTATTTAACGTCTCAATCGTTCTCAATTAAATTTGTCACTTGGATACTTTGCGAGTCTAAGACTATTACTAGTTTGAGCGCGATCAAGCTATATACCAGCATATGCTGGTTTATAGCTTGATCGCGCTGAAACTAGTATTTATATTAGAAAAAAGATTCACTGTTATATACGGCATGTAGATAAATAGGACTTTTATTAATTTAAACAGAATAAAAAGTAATATAAAGTAAACGTATAAACATTTTTCTTATTAGAATTCAACCTTCATCAAAAATTATTGCGTTCATATAAAACATCATAAGTAACATAGCAAAATTCCATTTTTCCATTACGTATTAATTCTATAAAAATTTCACGCTGTATCCCATACATAGCATGGTAGCCAGAGGGAACCTGGGAACCTATTGTTAAGATACTCCGTTCCCATAAAGAGACTTCCGATTTTCTACTTTACGCCGAATTCTGGAGGTATTGCGTGTGGAATGGCGGAACTCCAAAGCCATGCTTTGCCTCGATACTACAGCCAGGAAATGAAAATAATAAATATGATATTTCTTCGAGGGAGTCACGAGCATCAAACCCACAACCTGTCGCATTTCCGTATCTAAATTACTAAGTTTATCTTCTTTTAATATTTCAAAAATGTCATTCCATATTTTTTTGTTAGAAAACATATAAAATATGAACCCGAGCCTCTTGGAAGAGGTCTAATTTACCTTATGCCTCTCAACATAGTCATACGAGAAGAAGGCATAGCTAACCAATATAAACTATTACAAATAAACTGTATATTGATATGGCTCGACATGATTGGTTATACTTAATTTGCCCTAACTGATATTTTATTCAAGGAATTCAGCGCGAAGAAAATCAGTTCACATATCTGGTCTAGAACGATAGAATCTAGGCATTTATATGTTAAATTGCTTCTAATTACACATTTTTATGTAAAATACATACCATATTTAGTACGGAGTCGTTTTAGGATATGCTTACTGTCAACGGGATGTACGATTTATTGAGTTATTAACAATAATGATACCCTCAACAACTTATGTTTTTCATCGCAGGCAACTAATAAATGTTATTATATGTAAAAAAGAAAATTATTGCAACGATTACGCTGATACACCTATGTTTTTAATTTTTTAAACAAGATCAGTGTTGCCAGTAATATTGAAGAGCTGAAGGAAGATCGCAATAGTCAGGTTTATGTGAATTGATTTAATATATTATTTCTTATTTGATGAAGAGAGGCAATTGCTTTTTTTTTAAGTTAAATATGGCAATATATACGGAAACTCCATTTACAAAGTGTTCGTTTTTTTCTAGCTTCACGCTGTATCCCGCATATAGAAGGATAGGACCGGAAGGAACTTGAATCTAATATTAAGATACTTTCCTCGCCCTCTTTCCGCTGAATTGTGGAGATTTATATAAATACATTTTCTTGTGAAATATTTAAAAAGGTGTATTTGGTAAGGTGTCATTTTTGTGCCAAATAATCGATATTGTATTTTTAAGGATTTTAAATAGTAAGAAAAGAGGCTAGTCGTAGTGAAATATTTAATATTTTCTTTATATCTCTAACGAAGCAAAGCGCGGCATTGAGTTCCGCTACTACAGATTTCACCGGAAAGTGGGGAACGGAATTATTTTAATGAGAACGGAGTGCCTTAACACTAGGTCCCCAGGATTCCACTGTCTACCCTGCTATGCGCGGGATACACCGTGAAGCCAAAAGAAGAGCCAGCTAGCCGCACTGGTTTAACACTTAAAAAAAGCGTTTTTAGTATAATATTTCCCTAGGTAAGCCTATAATGTTTAAATACTTCGGATTTTATAGTAGGTGTGCTTGAACTTATTTCAAGAGATTATATAATAAAATATGCTTATTCGTGTAATTACACGACACACATAACATTTCTATTCATGAACATTACAACATTATACTCGTATATACGCTTTGGAGGCGTTTATAGGACCGAGCTATAGTTGGTAGGGTTTAATCCTAATGTGGTCATTTTATGTATAACTAACTCGCTTTAACCGCTGCTTCAATCGCGTTATTGTTAATATATTTTAAGTATCCTAAGAAAAGTAAGTACTATATTTAATATATTTTTTTTAGTAAACGGTCAAGCGCTCCGACCGCTAAACCATAGTTCTCATCAAGCTACGTCGAAATTCTTATACGCTTATCTCTGTGGTGTGATTAGATTTTCACAAATTTTCGCTACCCAAAGATAATTATTTAAATTTATAATTTGGCAAGAGAGAATAAATACTATTTATTAAATATTTATATATAGGTATTTTTCCTTTCTAAGTGTTGAATAATAACTTAAAATTGTTGAAAATAATTAAATTTCATTACGATTTTATACGGAGTTAAATTGAAGACATGAGTGGATGAAGGTGATATGTAGCAAAATTCTAATTTGGAGAAAATCTAGTTCAAAGCTTTGATAATCCGAAAACTGATATAAAAAAATTGTGTACATGACACCTTCATCAAGTAGTGAAGTTCTAAAATAGCCATAAATTTGGTTGTTTTATGGTCTTAAATTATTTGTATGCACATAGCACCATTATTCATGCATAGAACAGTGAATATTCAAAAATGCGACATATCAGCTTCATCTACTCGTGTCTTCAATTATTATTTTTTAATATTTTAATTTCTTCCCTCTGGCACCACGGCAAAAGCCCGGCGTTGAATTCCGTCGCTCAACACGTAATGCCTCGAAAAATTCGGCGGAGAGAGGAGAACGGCATATCTTTACAGTAGGTTCCGTCTGCCTATACTGCTGTGTGCGGAATACAGCGTCAAGCTGATTTTAATTTAATTTTAAATAAATAATTGTGCATTACAAGCGGACGAAGCCGCGAGCTGGTTGCAAGTAATGAATATAACTGTCAAACATTTCTACGGATTTCTCTGTTCTATGTTTGGATTTAAGTACGAATTATGGCACAGGATGTGATAATGCAGCTATAAATAAGTTGGATGATGCACACCGACGTCATACAATGGTTACTATTAAGTTGGGCAATAGATATATCGAAGTCGATATGAATAGTATGCAGATTATCAATGTGAGATTTAATGGAGTTTTAGTCTTATTATTCAAGTTTAATATTGTAACTAACTTGTTTTGTGTAACTTTATTAATCAGCTTCACGCTGTATCTCGCACACAGCAGGGTAGGCAGAGGGAACCTAAATTTAACTTTATATTTAAAACAACGTGCGGCGTGGAATTTATGAATTGAAATGGATTTTCCTTGCATGGTTGCATACATTTTCTTCATAAAAACATAGAACGTCCAAATATTTTTTAAATGTTTAAGTAAAAAAAAACCAGCTTCACGCTGTATCCCGCGCAGTGCGGGGTAAGCAGAGGGAACCTAGTGTTAAGACACTCCGTTCACCATTTTCTGCCGAATTCTGGAGGCATTGCGTGCTGAGTGGCAGGAGTCAACGCCGCGTTTGTCCTCGACACCAGAGCAAAAAAAATGGAAATATAAATTTAAGTAAATATTTCATCGGTTTTACAGTCCCACCTTGTGCCCCTGCGCCACGACTGGCCTAAATTGTTTTACTATTTATCAGATATTACTAACTAACTCTTACGTGCGATTTTGCCACCGTAGTAAAATAGAAATACCTAAGAGCTATGTATGACATGACACAGGTGCCATGACACAATTTTCAGTGACCGATTTACTATGATCACAGGTTTTCTTCCTCGATAAATGGACAAGACACGTAAGCAAACTAATTTTCAATACGAACCAGTAGTTCCTGAGATTAGTGCGTTCAACCAAACGACTTCTTCAGCTTTATAATATAAAACATAGATATACATACTACTAAAATAACATTTCAAGCTATTTGAAGGGATAATGTAATCCTGACGTTATAATACGTTTATAAATCACGAAAGATGAGTTATAAAGACGCAGAACAATGGTGATAGTTATCTTGCCTCGTGCTACAGTGCTTAGCGGAGTTTTGAGTAGCTTTAAGAAATAGTGGAATGGTATGTCATTTGTTAATACCAGCTTATATTGGAAATTTCTGTCGTGGAGAGACGAAAAAATGTACTAGTATATAGCACGATGTAAGTTTTTGAGGCCAGTCGTGGCGCAGCGGCACGAAGTGTGACTGCAAAATCGACTGGTTGTGAGTTCGATCCCCACTCGAGGAGATGAAATATTTACTTAAATTTATATTTCCATTTTCTTCGCTCTGGTGTCGAGGTTAAGCGCGGCGTTGAGTTCTGCCACTCAACACGCAATGCCTCCAGAATTCGGCAGAAGGTGGGGAACGGAGTGTCTTAACACTAGGTTCCCTCTGCCTACCCTGCTGTGTGCGGGATACAGCGTAAAGTTAGCTCGAGTTTTGTGAAATATTCTTCTATAGGTAGTTCTAAAATTAACGCAAGATTTAAATTATATAGAAAACACAGATTTTAGTCTTTTGATTGTTATTATTTTATCGAATCCTAATAGAACATAAAGTGGGGAAAGTGGAAATTTCAGTTGTGTAGAGAAAAAGCGGTAGGTAGAATTAGGTACAACTCTTGCAATAGGAACGGTTTTATAGAATACGACGATAATGAATTCGAATTTTGTTAAATAAATTAAATTGAACATTTTAACAATAACAAAATTCATGAAAAAATCGACATCGGTATTACATTACATTGTCTTAATAAATAATAAATTAAATAAAATGTCTCAATATATGATTACGTCTTATATTATTATGTCTTAATAAATAAAATGTCTTAATATATGATTTATAATAACTTAGAACAATGGCGATAGTTATCTATTCGCGTGGAACGATACTAAGGGGATTTTTAAATAGATTTTCGAAAATAATGGGCGCAGTCTAAATAAAATATCATTAACAGGTAATAAGATAATAATCTATAATCACGATTTGATCTTATTTCTTAATTACTAGACTTCTGGTGTTTTATTACAAAACTAAATATACTAAATATACAGAGCCCATCTGACTGTAATTATGATGGTGGTAGCGTTCCCTATGGGGAAGTACACCACCACATCCCACAACACACGAGGATGTAAATTATTTTAATATCTTCGCTCCAGCAGTGAATGTGCGGCGTGGCCCTCTGCTACTCAGCATGCATTCCAATTGAGATGGAAAGCGGAGAACAGAGTGTATTAACACTAGATTCCTTCTACCTATCCTGCTACATGCGAGAAAAAGCGTGACACCGAGAGGTCTTCGAACCTACAACTGTCGCGTTTGAAATCTGGTGCTATCACACAGTGCTACGGCGTTGTATACATTAGTTATACTAATAATTACTAAAATCAATTGAAAACATCATGATATTTCATTGAAATAGGCTTATTACGACAAAACAGTGGCTCAGGGCTCCAAGAACAAGTTTTGCTACGATTGACGTGGAAATTATAAGGAAAAATGCGTATCTGAAGCTGATAAGTTGCAATCTCTGTCGCTTCTACAGAGTAGGCCTTCGGCTAAATAAGCGCCCTCTGATCGATGGGAAACGGTATTAATTACATGGATTCGAGATGTTTGTTATCGATATGCTTTATGGTAAATGGTTTTAGATAGATTATAGAGCGTCGTGGTGGAGTGCACGAGGGTGTAGGGTCCTGATGGTTGTAGGTTCGATCTCGACTTGAGGGAATTCGCGAAAGAGAAATGAGCTGGTAATGCTTTGGCTGAAAGGACTCCGTTTAAATATAGTACATCTAAATTTCCACCAACAAAGAATATTGTATTTTTTAATTACTTCGCTCTCCTTAATAGAACTGATCGAGTTCATTTCATCTCTTCCTACTCTTTCCTTTCCGCCCGTTTTTTAGGAATCAGCTTCACGCTTTATCCCGCACATAGCAGAGGGTTAAGAGACTCCGTTTCCATTCCCCATTCCCCGTGTCATTATTTATTGGTGGAAATATACATACAGTTTACTCTTGCGCCGCCCGTTTTTTTTTAAAATAGGGCTTCAGTTATAGCTTAATTTTTAGACTAAAGCACAAGTGATTTTTGCCAATGTTTGTTTGTATAAATTATTTTTATTTGCCGTTATAAAATACAATAAACAAGTTTTGATGAATTATTTTATACGTGGGTGGTAGTAGTCATTATGAGTTCGTTTTTATATGGACAAAGTTAAAAATGTATATACGGGTGTAATTTGGTTATAAAAGTACAGTTATTGAACTGGTTAATAAAATAACACATTGAGAAGTAAAGGTATGTAAAATGGTTATAAAGTTGGATTCTAAAAACTCTGTAATAACTGCAATACAATAAATTTACGTGACCAATTTAAAAATAAAGTAAATTAAGATAAAAAAAATACCTAAACTCTCTTACTATTCTGTCATCTTGTAACAAGTATATTATATTATAACGTTTATTTTATTATATTCTGTTTTTAATATTTTTAAAGTGTTATTACATACTTAGGAAAGAAAAATACTTATTTAGAAAACGTATAATTTTTTTAACGTAGCGGGACTCGAACCCGCGCTTCCTGGAAACCGACCAGGCGCTCTGACCACTAAGCCATACGTTCTCATCAAGCTTCGTCAAAATTTTTATACGTTTTCTAAATAAGTAATATTCTGCTTGTTCAACAGCACATATAATGTCAGTAAAAATAGTGACTGACATACGATAGGAACGTGACACAGAGATAAGCTTGTTACGCCAAGTTTTCGCCTCAAAATGTATAATCTTTATATAATCTTTATTACGTATATATAATAAAGTTCCGCAATGTATTCTAAGTTTGCCAGTACATAAGTACAAACAATTTAAAGTATTTGTAAAAACAATACTAAAAAGTAAAGCTTACTACACTGTTCAAGAATATTTATAGTATAAACATGTATGGAGTTAATGTCTATTGAATGTGATGCAGGATAGCTACCAGTTACTGTAATAATTAAATTATACCATTGACATTGAAAAGAGCAACTGTTGAGTTTATCGTCGGCTATTCTCAGCACAACTGCTTGCCGAACTGGTGGTAGCTTTTTTTAGCTTCTTTCGACGTTTCAAAAGTGCTTACAATAGTCTATTTGAATAAAGAATATTTTGAGACTGAATTGCGTGTTGAGTGGCGGAACTCAACGCCGCGCTTTGCCTCGTTTCCAAAGCGAGGACGTGTAACAACAAAATATTTGAATTTAATATTTTCTCGATTGGGTGTCGAACCCACAACCTGTCTTGTTTACTTATGCACGATTGTACCACTATGCCACGACCGACCTCAATATAACATTTCTAAGAAAAAACCTTTTATAATTTTAAACACAAATTTTACTCATTCTGATCCGAGATCATTGATGCCAGCATAAATCTTCAATCGGCACTGTCTAAAACAAAGAACATACTCCGACACGTCAATATTAGTCGATTAAAGTCAATCGACAATCATTAATGACCGCACTGAGGCTGTAAACGTCACTATAACATCACCTATGAGTTATAGTGCCGTAAACTCACGTTAGTGACGAGCCTCAATATCGATAACGGTTGCCGATTTTATTATGATTAATCGTTACAAATTACAATCGATGTTTGATATCTATGTTTATAATTGTATTAACTATTAACTGAATAGATACTCTTTATGTATCTATTGTATTTAGAAGTATCTTTTTTATAGCTTCACGCTGTGTGGACATAGCAGGGTACGTAGAGGGAACCTGAGGACTTAGTGTATGAGACACTCTGTTTCTATTTAGACACTTCCATTCCCCATTTCCGGTGAATTGCAGAGGCATTACGTGACACGCTTTACATCGTTACTAGAGCGAAGAAATTAAACAAAATAAATAAATCAGCTTCACGCTGTATTCCGCACACAGCAGGGTAGGTAGAGGGAAGCTAGTGTAAGACATTCCGTTCCCCACTTTCTGCCGAATGCTAGAGGCATTGCGTGTTAAGTGGTAGTACTCGACGCCACTCTATGCCTCGACACCAGAGCGAAGAAATGGAAATATAAATTTAAGTAAATATTTCATCTCCTCGAGTGAGGATCGAACCCACAACCAGTCGGTTTTACAATCTGTCGCCTATACAGTCGCACGCTTGTGCCCCTGCATCATGACTAGCCTCTATGACCTAGTATTATCAATTTTCCGTAATAATCATTAAGAAATGGAATTCGATGAAAATTCACAACTAGTTCAGTAACACCTACATTACTATTGTGTCTCATATTATCACTTTATTTGGCATATGCAAGTTATTTATATGCTTTGTGCTAAGATTTAAAGGTTTACAGAACAATATTTCACGATATTCCTTATGCCTATGATAGCGGGTGAGTCCCTTGGTGTCACTATGGTGAGTTATTCACTTACTTTTATTTGTTAGGCGTTATAGCTGAGCGTTTTGAAATTAAATGAAAAAATAAATAAATCAGCTTCACCGTTGTATCCCGCACATTGCAGGGTAGGCAGAGGGAACCTAGTGTTAAGTCACTCCGTCCCCACTTTCTGCCGAATTCTGTAGGCATTGCGTGTTGAGTGACAGAACTCAACGCCGCCCTTGTCCTCGACACCAGAGCGAAGAAATGGAAATATATATTTAAGTAAATATTTCATCTACTCGAGTGGGGATCGAACCCACAACCAGTCGGTTTTACAGGCACACTTTGTGCCCTGCGCCACGGCGTTAGTTAGATACCAGGATTTTTTTGCTGTGTTACGACGGTCTGTTGTATTTCTGCCATTTGAATAAACCGATTTCATGTTCTGTTATATAATTATCTATGAAACTGAAATTAATATGATATATTCAGATCTACGCTTCCTTATAGCACAGAAAAAAATAATGAAATGGAATCAAAACATATGGGGTACTTCCAGTGAACCTAAAAGAAGAAAAGTGAAAATTTATAGATGCTTCTCGCACTTGAACGGTGTCGAGCAATGGCTTCAGAATTCGATGGAAATGGCAACGGAGTGTCGTAACACTAGGTTCCCAGGTTCGTTCTGCGTACTCTGCAAAAAATAGATCATTCTGCTTATTTTTTTGTTACAATCTTTCCAATTATAAAGACTTGCTTACGTCTGTCAGATAGTATTTGACGGTTATATTAACTCTTAATAAAGGCGTATACATTATACAATACATCATTTATATGATGTGAGACGCTGATTGGTTTTATAAAGAGACAAACATCGTTTTTCCAATCCCAACAAAGTTTAATTGCAATTGATTATTAGTATACAATTTAATCATTATCAGGTAAGAAATAACAGCTCAATAAGATGAGCACAAAAAAAGCACAATAAAAAAAATGTGTTTTTTTTTTGGCGGATTCTTTGCAAGAGCATGTTAGTAGAGAATGTTGATTCAAGTATATATTCTAGTGACGTCACGTTTAATGATTTTTTTCTTTTTATTATTTTTCACTAAATAACTAATTACTCCCTACTGAGCAAGGGCTGTTGTAAGCTCTCTACTAGGGGCTATCTTTACTATTATATTTAAATTATTTTGTTTTCCTGCTATAGCAGACAAAGAGCGGTGTTGAGTTCCACCAATCAACACGCAAAATTGGGCGAAAAGTGGGAAAAAGAGAGCGTTAAGACATGGACTTCTTTCTGCATACCTTGTTTTGACATGATTTACTTACATAGGTGTATAATTTTAAATTATAATATCTTATTGAAATTGAGCAAGAGGCTGTTGTGGAATATGAGCACAACGGTGTGACTGTTGCGCGGCAGCGGTTGTAGGTTCGGTCCTCCCTCCAGGCAATGAATTATTATTTATCAATAATTGCATTATTTCTCTCAAGCACTAAGGCAAAAAGCCCGGCGTTGAGTTCCGCCACTCAACATGCAATGTGTCCAACAATTTGGTGGAAAGTAGGGAACAGAGTGTCTTAGCACTAGTTTCCCTCTACATATCCTGCTGTGAGCGGGATATATCGTGAAGCTGATTTGATTTTATCTTGGATAATTCTAATATGCATTAGACCTTTACGCTTAGTATGTTTGTTAATATGACTGTTTTTTATTTATATATGTTTATAAAAGCCTTTCTATGGAAAATAATATGTCTGGGTATAATATTTTCGATGAGTATAGAAATGCTGATGAAATTATCACTTACAAAGTGGTTGCTGGTTAAATATCTCGTAAATTTATAAAGGATTTAAAAAAGATTTAAATATTTATATTCTTGACGCAATACATATTGACCGACGAACTCAACGCCACTCTTTTCTTCGTGACCAGACTGATGAAATGAAAAGCAACCTATCAGTAACAATAGAACGATCCCAGTAGAGCAAAGCACAGCTATTTTCAAGAACAGACGCACGCACTTCCAATCCCACAATACCAAATCAAAGAACAAGTTGCTGGTGTATGATCTTGGCTACTTAATTGTGTTTATGCAAATACTCACCGTTAGCAAGATGAGAACAACCAGAGACAATATGTCTGAGGGACTCCCCAGGTCGATGACACGCCCAACGGATGTCGATAGTGCCATCTTTCATAACATATCTCTGGTAGTTCCGTGTCTCGATAACTTCGTCCGTAATTGCACAGATAAAATTTTCAGTTTACCCGAAAAGATCCCCAAACTGTAACCAAGATAAATAAAAAAAATATTCATAAAAACAAAAATCCCGATCTCTTTAAATTATGCGGGGTTCCTGGTAAAGATTTTATTGATTGAAGAATTACTTATAGGTCCCGACTGTTAATCCTAATAAACTATTGGGCTTGTTTATTTTCATTTTAGTTTTATGCAGTCGGGGTTTTTGTTTTTATAAATATTTTTTTTATTTTTCACTTTTTTTGTTGGAATTTGTTATGGTAATGATAATCATGTTATACCTTTTTGAAATCCTCGCATTGAGTTCTTGATTTTGATACCCATATTGTGGTATTTGAAACGAAAAGTGTTTTTTTCGCTAAGTCCAATGGCGTTCCACAGCCGCCGTGATTGTTTTTTTTTTTGCGTCACCTATCTAAGAACACCTGAGCTGGTAATACAAATCTAACGATACCTTAATTATGTATTTACAGAACCGCTGAACGGATTTCCGTTCAGCGGTTCTGGGGATATGATGTAATAAAGAATACTTCCTTAGCAGTCGGCAAAAAGAAACAATATCCACGTCCGGGCACAGACATCCATGCTCACAAACTTTCATATTAATAATATTAGTTAGACTAAGATTAAGATTAACAGAAAGCTAGTGACTTTTACCACAAAATATACCAATATATAACGACTAAGCGACACCTCCTACACCGTATTAAATACAAGGAACATCCCAATACCGTAGTTCAGACTGAACTAACTGGGCTGAGCTATCAATTTTATAGCTCAGTGCAGATAAGATATTTCATAATTGAAATCACTTTATAATTGTGCAATAGTAGTGAAACTTCGTTGTTAGAATGGTTGTTAATCTATGCTTCTGATTGTTTGACTTTGACTGTGGTTAAGTATGATTGGTGAAATTAATTTGAGTCACTATCACAGTGTTAGTGTTTAACTATAGTATCTATAGTAGTTATTTTCTTTTTAATAGATAAAATGAATTTAAATCAGCTTCACGTTGTATCCCGCATATAGTAGAGCAGGCAGAGGGAATCTAGTGTTAAGACACTCTGTTCCTCACTTTCCGCCCAATATTTTAATATATGAAATAATGTTATCACTATATATTTGTAAGGAATTTCACAATTTTTTTTTGCATGAAACGTGTGTATGAATGAAACAAATGGGAAAACATATAAAGAATTTCGAAGAGATTTTATGTATTGAACTGAAAATAATAGTCTTAATCTATTTTTTCCGTTCCGTACATAAAGTCTCATGTTTTTCCAAAATTAATAATTTATAAAATAGTTTTATATCAAAAAAAAAACCTTACCCTCCTTTCTCTATATTTCTGTATATTGTCTGTAGATAACATTGTGGTGGAGTCTATTAACAAGATTTGACAAATGAAATCCCGCTCAGATGATTCTCCCGTAGGGTTGATAGAAAAAAAATTGTGTCTAAAGTCTCCGTTTCACTTTTGACGTCACAATCGACATTACGTGTTAAATAGCGCAAGTCAACTTACCAGAGCGGGTAAAAGAAAAAAAAATCATAGAAAATCCGGTACAATGGCGTCCCTCGTAATACTTTTCTAAACGTTTCATAAATGAATTAAACATTGCTTTATAAACATACATATTTTTATGTATCGAAAGAATTACCATTTAAGATATAAAGTATTAAGATGTTGTCTTACAAGATAATTGACAGTGATGAATGTGGACAATAAATCACTTTTTATTCTATTTCAATATAATAATTAAAGTAATCACTAAGAAAATGTACTTATTATACGTTTAAAATTGACCTAAATCTATATTTTTCTATATATAAATAATCATTATGTATAAATAAGAAATTCATGCGATTTTAAATATTTTTTTTAGCTTCACGCCGTATCCCGCATATAACAGGGCAGGCAGAGGAAACAAGGGAACCTAGTGTTCGTTTCCTTTAAGACACTTCCGTTCCCCAATGGAGGCGTTTACCGTTTTGGCGTTTGCCTCGTTACCAGAGCGAGAAAAGGAAAATATTAAATGTTTCTTTTCCTCAAGTGGGAATGGAACCGACAACCTGTCCCGGTTACAGTCGCACATTTACAATATATTTACCTAATAAATATAACCACATTTTCAAAAACATTAATAATTTTTCAACTTAAAGAGATCTGAAATCGACCAATCTCTAGCAATTTATTCAAAGATCAAGCCAACCGTAAAACACCGTGACGTTGTAAGATCGTTTTAATCTCCACTAAGAGCTGGGTATGAGATTGCACTATAAATTAGTTTTCATACACCGGCTCCATAATATCATTTAATTAAGTGGTACACGCCTATACGACGTTAATTGTATCCAAGATAGGTAAGTTGTTGCGTCCCGGCTTGAAATTCTGTAATTTTTTTTTGTTTGTGAAAATGAAAAAAAGAAATCTGCTTCACGCTGTATCTCGTATACATGCAGAGGGAAAACTAGGGTTAAGATACTTCGTTGCCCACTTCTAGCTGAATTTTTCGAGGCATTTCGTGTTGAACTCAATGCTGAGGTTTTGCCTGGGTGCCAATAAATTAAAATATTTAGAAAAAAAATCGTGCCTGTGCCACGACAGTCACAAAGCTAGCAAAAACATGAATAAATCAATTTACTTCTGTAATAGTGACAGTAAGCTTATTTACTATTTTTTATTTTAATATTTTTTAAATGTTATTGCACACTTAGGGCAGATAAATATTTATTAGGAAAAGACATAAAAAAATAACGTAGCAGGATTTGTACACGGGCCTCTTGGACGGCTTCAAAGAGGCGCGAGTTCACATCCCGCATCGTTAATTTTTTTGTACGTTTTCTAAAATAAGTGCGACATTTTAAATTTCACGCTGTATCCCGCAATAAGAGAGAACTAATTTCGTCACGCAACCTCCAGTTTTCAGGAAAAATTTGAAAAAAAGAACTCATTCCTGGCTTTTCATTAACTAGTGTTAAGACACTCCATCACCTATTTTCCGCCGAATTCCGATTGTCTAGACACTAGAGCGAAGAACAAAAAATACAAATTTAAATAAATATTTCATTTTCTCTAGTTGAGATCGAACCTACACCCATTCGCGTTTACATTCACACTCTTGCGCCACGACTGCCTTCTATAAAATTTTAGATAAAATGTATGAATAGTTTGCACTAACAAATGAACTATTAAATCATTTAACAAACAAGAAATTTGTTATTCATTAATCGTAGCAGGAGCACTCGGGACGGCCAGTGGTGAAAGTATTAAAATTTATGGGCATAAAGTTAATTATTAGAAGAGCTGCACTACAGAGTATGCTGGTATTCGCTCATGAATATCCTATCAGACTGGTCTTTGGTTTAGATATAACGACACGAGTACGATATGATATACGATTAGCTGTATAGACATATAGTGTTTTTTTTTTATAAAAAAAAAAAATAAGTCAGCGTAAACGCTGTATCCCGCACATAGCAGGGTAGGCAGAGGGAATCTAGTGTTAAGGGAACGGAGTGTCCGTTCCCCACTTTCTGCCGAATTCTGGAGACATTGCGTGTTGAGTGACAGAACTCAACGCCGCGCTTAACCGACACCAGAGTGAAGAAATGGAAATATAAATTTAAGTAAATATTTCATCTTCTCAAGTAGGGATCGAAGCTTCAACCAGTCGGTTTTACAGTCATACCTCGTGCCGCTGCGCCACGACTGGTCTTTTTGTTTATAATTTTCGTAAATAAGTTTATATAAATTTATACACTATCAATGATGTTGATAAAAAATGTAATATTTAGATAATTACGTATAGGTCGTTAAGTCGTAGTAGCACAACGATACATCCGACTGTAAACACGACGTGCGTTTGTTCGATTCCCAATATGGAAAAAAATATATTTCCCCGCTCAACAATAAAACAGAGCATGATGTTGAAAATGAGCCAGAAGGTAGAGAATAGAGTGTCTGGACACTAGTTTCCTCTTGCTATATGCTGGAGCAGTGTGATGCTATAAAAAAACTTGTGTTAAATTGAAATTCACTACTACTACCTAGAAGGCATAGCCACTTACCCAGTAGATTATCAATCAAGCCATTTAAGTAGTAATTAAATAGTAATAAATTAGTTATAATTTAAGAGAAAACAGGTAAGAAAAAACAATGAATCTACACTTAGGAGGAAAAAGAACCCGCGCCTCTTGGAAAACACGCCTCTTGGGCGATCCAAGAGATCTGGGTTCCGAGAGCCACGGCTTCAAATCTCTTTATATAAAACGTTTTTTAAAAAAGTTTAATAATTATAAAACGTTACAAAACATTATACAATATCTCTATATCTTATAAAATAAGAACGCATTTCGTCTCTGTCTGGCCTTTCTAAGCGATCTTCTTCTAAACCACCCAACGGATTTTGATGCGGTTTTCATCATTAGGTAGAGTATTTCTCAGGGAAGGTTTATATATAGTTTATTATATGTATATTTTAATGTAATTTGACATAAATATGATAAATGTGCATAAAGTCCTACCCGTTGAGAAACTTTCACGCATGCGCTGCTTTAATGGTAAGTCCTATATGAAAACAATGTACTAGAGTATTATTTCTCTTAATAAGATCTACAAAAAAGTCAGCGACAGCATATTCGTATCTTCTAAGGATAACATACAGTGAGCATATTTCTGTCTAAAAATAGTAATTTAAATATATTTTTTATTGTGAGGGATGTTTGTCGATAATGGTATCAATGCTTATCCTTTTAAATACTTTATTAATTTTCTACGTTAAATAAAGATAAAATTTGTCCTTTACACTAATTGGAAATTACGAATAGTTTTAGAGAAAAACGCATTTAATTGTTGACACATCGCGCCGGCTATAAACCGCAGATTTGGCTCATGTTTTGTTTATCCCTTACTCATAAAGCATATAAATAAGTAAAATAGTTACGTTGGCCATTTAATGTAGATCATAACTGTCTTTTACTGTTTTTCATTTTAATAAGTACTTTAGAAGTTGTTACAATATCAAAAATCCTTCCTGCGAAACGGCTCACCACACGCCATGCGTCCCCCCGCACCCCGCGACGCGTCCGCCGCGTCCCTCTCCCCGCCTGCCTCTGTAGTGAAGTATATTTAGATGCGATTGTAATTTGTACGTATTGGATAATTAGAGTTTAATGTATTATTTCTGCGCGATATATTTAGTTTCATCTTTTTTGATTAATAGAATAGTAGGTTCACTTTTGTTTATCATTTCTTTCGTTTAAGTATCCTGTTGTTTATTTTGTTTACTCTTCTTCTGTTCTTTTATTATTTTTTTTTTACTTTTTTAAAAATTTCTTTTTTTAATTTAATTATGCCACGAAAAAGTCGTTCATAGGTCAAAAGGAAATGCAAATAAAAATCTTTTAAGTCTTACTAATGAAAGCGTAGAGGAGACGGAAATTAGACGGTAATTTAAATATATTTTCTTAATGTAAGGGATGTGTGTCCATAATGATATTAATCCTTATCCTTT
>JAATLQ010013560.1:58513-76981 GCA_013421005.1 Heliconius erato x Heliconius himera | reverse complement strand
AACTTTAAACACGTGCCTTTTTTCTCTTCACTTATTGTTAATATTTTTTATAGGAATATAGTCACAAAATCCACAATATAATAATTGTTTTAAAATCTACATACTATAGGCTTTTTAAAAATATATAACACTTTATACCTATTTGCACATTTTTTTAAGAAAATTAAGTTTAAAATAACGATGCGAACAACCTAAAATAAACATTCTGTCGTATTACAATTTCTCACGATAAAAAAAAATATATTCCAAATGTAATTCACGAAAAAATAGTTCATTACATTAAAGGTCCACTATTATACTATTTAAAAAAAAATAAAAAGTGTGTCACTGACGACTTTAGTAAAAATGAATTTTGATCTGCCGTTGTTCTACCATTATCCATAGTGCGATGCCGCGCAGGGCCGCAACTTACACTACACCAAGAAATTTATGAAAATCTAACTAATCTTCTCCTCGAATAAGCGAAGAACCAAAGAAAAGTATAAATTAATTATAAACAGCAAATAATTACATAAAAATTAACAGTAGTTCGAAAATGTATGAAAATTTACAAAACCGTCAAAGTCATCTGCCCGTTCGCGTCGGTCATACTATGCCGCTCGTATGCTAGGTTATTTCGAATCATTGACATCTCCTTAATTATTTATTAGAATGTTATACAGTGAACTATAATTTCAATCTAGATGAAATGCTAAAAGTGACTATTATATTCATTTTCATAAGGGTCAATATCAAATTATAGAAAATACATACAACAAAAACCCGATAAATATAAAGTAAATTAATTAAAATGGTTACTTGTTGTTACTGTGTTACTTTGCTCAAGCTTCAGAGATAAATATGGTATGTGTATCGCGAACTTTTTTAAACATTATTTAAAGAACAATATTTTTGTAAAACATTATTTTTATGTATCTCATAAGGTTGAGTCGGCGCACGCCATGTATGCGTTAAGCAAGCTCATTTTGGGTGACGTTTGGATATAACAACAAATAAACTTTGCAATCCGTTGCTTGGCAACGGTCGGTTGTTATTAACATGGCGGAATAAATTGCCTGTCAAATTGAAAAATATTTTAATATATTAGTATATATCGACAATATTACAAATATGAGAAAAAAAAGTAACTTATGTTCATCCGAAGACCCTCAAGTATCTCTGTATGAGTATTTTATTACAATTGAATTAGCGGTTTGGCCCTGATTGCGGCACAGACAGACAGACAGACAGACAGAGTTACTTTCGAATTTATAATATAGCTAGGGATATATGTACATAAAAAAAGCAATTGATGACATGACACTGAAGACATTCATCTAGCGTTTGGCTCTCTGTTCTCTCTGGCTACTCCACTAAGTAGCATGAAGCTAAATAAAAACAAAAGAAAAAACCGAAGCGTTTGGCGCTTCATTCTCTGTGACCACCTCGCTAGAAACAATTCTTAAGCCAAAACTTTAAAAAATAACAAAATAAAAAAGCAGAGCCGCATGCACGCACATGTATGCTAAGCACCTTGACAGTGCACTTGGTGCAGTCCGGCACGATGAGCTGCTCCGGGATGCAGCGCGACTCGCCCGTCATCACGTCCACGGCCACCTGCCGCAGCGCGTCCTTGAACGTGGACAGGTAGTATCTGCAACAAATATGCTTAATGTGAAATTAGTAATCTTTTACTAATAAACGCCACTACAGAATGTTAGGTCCGTATTTACAAACGAATTCGTCCGTATTTATAAGAGATAAGTACTTGTCTCTGAGATCGATCTTGAGATGCCGTTTTTATTTATAGACTATAATGTATAAATGAAAATAGCATGTCAAGGTCGTTCTCAAGATCGATCTCAGAGTTGAGAGCGGTTTACAAATATGAGCCTAAATGTATCAAAATTAAGATTAAGAAATTAATTACCGAAAATAACATTTTAAAGTCGGAAAGTGTAACACAATAAGAATCTAGAGACAAGTCGCTATAATTTGCCGAGATTTTGACGGCGTCAGTGCAGGACCTTCTAAATGCAAAAATAAGTTTTTTATAGTAGCAAAAGTGATGAGATTACTTGGAAAAGGTACGAGATACTGGTACTGATTATCGACGCAGCGAGCTTACAAGTTAATTTATAATTGCACCAGAGGAACATTTCTAATAAAATTTTTCACGAATATCTTTTTATTCTGGTATTTAGTAGATGTTGTCATAGCAACAACAGAAATACATCATATGTAAAAAAAATACTGTATAATTATCAGATTTTATGAGATACAGCCTGGTGCCAGACAAAACAGACAGACAGCGGAGTTTTGTAATAGAGCTGTTTTATTTTTTGGGTGAGAAACTCTCATAATCAGTACAGGGACAAGTGCAAATATATACATACAGAAAGGCGACAGAATGTCAGTTTAAGATCAAGTCATCTTTAATCTAGCTAATAAGTCACCATGGTATTGTGAAAAAATTATATTTGTATCAGTCTTATATATTTCTATAAAAACTGACCTCCCCAATCCGTAAGTTATTTCCACCGACGCCATTTCACTAGTCAAATGATGTCCAAAGTAAGATGGCATCAATTCTAATCTGGGACATTCTGTGTCCACATTTTCTAATATCATTAACGATGCAGTTTTTATGTCATTCCATAGACTATCTATATATTGTAGGGTAGTCATATTAACAGGTTGTCCTAGAGCGATGTCTATGGCGCATTGTGTTAGGGCGTCGTTAAAATGGCATATGAGGAATCTGAAGCGAAAATTATATCGCTTTGATTTTTCCTTTTATAAAGTGTCAAGTATTTTCGAATGGGGGAGTATTTGAATGAGTGTAATATGCGCATAAAGCAAAGGTTTAATTTCTTTGCTAAGACATACCTCTCTCTAGAGTCTAGATTTTCATAAATAAAGAATTTGGTCAGGATTAATTCTATTAACGTTAATTAAAAAAAATGTGTTGTTATACCTATGTAATAAAGGACGATATGGGTATCGGACAAGCCATAAAGTATTCAATTGCATATGAATAGTCGCATTACTGAAAGTAAAGACAAAATTTTTATTTACCTATTAGCTGACGCGACGCCATCTTTCATCATGCCTGTCAATTTTCTCTCACCAGTTCGTGTGTAATCACCCTGCAAAAATAATAATTATGTATTCTTTAATTGTTTAACACAATTAAGATGGCTTAGGTAATAAGCAATCAAAATTAATTTTATTTTTTTTATATAAATAATATTTTTTAATCTAACTAGTTTATAAGACTAACTGACGTCACAGCAGAGCGACTATACGATTTTGATGAACCTGATGGACGCTATCTATCAGGTCCATCAAAATTGTGATAAATTCGATAACGTCAATTTTTTATTATTTTTATGGCACTTATGCATTGAATAAAAAGTGCAATTTTTTTTAACAGTTTGTTAGGATCTTACAATGTGTCCTATTGTAAGAATTATCAACATCAGAATCATAAGAATCATTCATCGTAAGGAAATTTATACTTTCATAGACTTTATATGTTCATAGAATATGTTATATATGTTAATGGATGAATTTTGATTTAAATATTTTTTATGCAATGTAAAAATACCTTAAGCGCCTTAGTCCCAGCATACTGCCTGGATACCAGGTCTCCACTATCCGCCCACATCGTGAGGAAGGCCTGGCGGAGGGACGGAGGGAGACCACACCCTGGAGTACCGAGGCCTAGTCTGCATAATTGCAGTTCTAGGACGTATTTTGCTATTGCCGTCTGTTTATAGGGAGAATACATTATTCAGGGTAAATATATAATGCAATTGAAAACATATCGTCGGCTTAGGGGGTAAACCTGCTAAAGCCGCTTTTGTCGTTATATAAATAAAAAAAGCTTCACGCTGTATCCCGCACACAGCAAGGTAGGCAGAGGGAACCTAGTGTTAAGACACTCCGTTCCCCACTTTCTGCCGAATTCTGGAGGCATTGCGTGTTGAGTGGCAGAACTCAACGCCGCGCTTAACCTCGACATCAGAGCGAAGAAATGGAAATATAAATTTAAGTAAATATTTCATCTCCTCGAGTGGGGATCGAACCCACAACCAGTCGGTTTTGCAGTCACACCTCGTGCCGCTGCGCCACGACCGGCCTCACTATATACTCGTACTTTTTTCTATTATTCATTATTTAAATATTTAGTGGTTATGTTATTTATTTATCTATATTATTAAAGTCTAAAAACAAATATTCATAATCGATCATCATTTGTAATGAAAAATCAAGTAGTGGAAAACGCAAAACAATTTTTGAAATTGTAAAACCCTTCTGATAATATATATTGACTCACAGTTTTTTAAAAACATTTTTCGCACCTCCTCTGTCGATCATAGCCGGGTAAATCTATATAATAATCAAATTTTGTTAAGAATACAAATAAAATGTTACCTGCACAACATTAGTCCGATCCAAACAATCTATGCAATTGACCCGAAAGACGCCATTTTGTGTACAAATGAGACCACGATTGTCTCTCCAACAGAACCTCATTTCTCCTATCACATCGGCAATTGCATTTATAAGTATACTGACGTTCTCGTAATGCATGCCACGGCTGAAAAATTATATTTCATTTTGAAGATCAGGTTGAGATCACTCTGGTAGACAAAGCGCTGCCACTCAAAACAACAAACGCATTCATATTATGATTGACTGCGATTGATGTGAATGATGTGAAAATATCGAAGTATTTTTTAATTTTTTCATAAGTTAAAATTTAGAAAGACTTATTGTGCCTTATTTTTTACGTTTATTTTTTTTCTTCCTCACGCTGTATCCAGCATATAGCATAGTTATTATAGATTTTATTAAGCGCAAAAACATTCCGTGCATCTCAAACGCCGTTCTTGTCTTGTCTAAGCCGAGAAACGAAATAATTAATTTTGATATTTTCCAAAGTGAGCAAATATTTAATTCTAATAATAAATTATATTTAACTGTATAATTTATATTTAAATTGTAAATATATTTTAATAATGAAGAAAAGATAAACATGTTGTAATAATAAAGAATTTCTTATTTTCATACAATTTAACTATGGATAAGCTTACCAATACTCATGAAAATCAAATGTAGCGTATATAATATCGGGACTGTTATACATCAGTATGTGGTTACTGTACGCCTCCCATATAATTCTCTCCCTACCCTGTTGTTCCACCAAGTTCACTATACACACTTGTTTATACGTTTTCAGTTCTTCTTCGAAATGCTTCTTGAAAGCTTCTTGGGACTCTTCTTCGGCTATTGGAATAAATCTTATGCATTAATTAATACACATATACTTAAGAAACGTATAAACTTTTTAACAAAGCGGGATTCGAACCCGCGCCTCATGAAAACTGCACAAGATACCATATTATCATTTGCCGAATATTTAGTTTTTTTTTTTTTAAATAAGTGAATTACACTTTTAAAATGTTAAAACACTATGTATGTACCTATGTAGCTATACTGTATTGTGTCTAAAGTAAAAATTGATATAGCAATGGCTGCAATGAATTGAAGTTGAAAATATGAAAAAAAAACTATGAGTAAATACCATATGAGTAACTGATATGGCAAATAAAATCATCATCGATTAAGAAGTAATTTAAGGAATTATTAAGTATGAAATAATTTTGGTTTTATTAAAAAACAACTCAGCAACAAGTATTAATTTATATGCAACTGCATATTTTCTTTTGCAAACTTAGTAGAGACAAAATAAATTTAGCTTAATCAAGAAGACATCTCTCTCCTCTCTCAACTACAGCATTAAAAAAGATACCGCCCTCAAAAAGCCCCAAAAGCTTGAAACTATAAAAAAAATAGAAAAATTCATACATACTTCTATCCAATCTCGGCGGCGGTCGAAACTTGTAGTCAGGTTGACTCCAAAATATTGGCACCGATCCACGAACCTTTTCATATAAAATATAAAGCACTCATCAGAATCAAGAGCCTGCTATGTAGGCCAAAAGGCCACTTCTTTTCCGACGGCATCGCCAAGTATAGCTTTCGAAGCTTAGTTCTAAGTTTATTAAAATAAAAGTTCAAAATCACACTACATCGCGCTTATTAAGGTAAGCAGAGGGGTTAGTGCCCAAACACTCCGTTCTCCACGTACCGCCCAATTTAGAATGTATGAGCGGCGCCGGTTTTAATTGACATAATTCAATGCTGCGCTTTGTTTATCAGACATGAAAATTAAAATATTTTAAATATTATTACAACGACTGGGGATTGAACCTACAACCATCTCATTTACATCTAGTGGGTAAATTAAAAATTAAGTTTTGTTTATACTTATACAAACTAATAAAAAATGTCAAGTACGAGTCGGATTTGCCCAGCGAGGGAAAAAGAAGTTATAAAAGTTAACAAGCTTCAATTTGCAGAATCAAATGGATAACTTAAAAAAATGGGAAAATAACTAGTTCCTATATAATAAATAATAATGAAAATATTTTCTTATAATTTCCATTTTGTACAAAGGTCACGAGGAAGTAATGAGGATATGAAGTACGACGCTAATGACTTCAGGGTCGTTAGTTATAATTGGAATGTTCGATAAAAGCCATTTCCAGATATATACATCTGTTACATATACAACATCGGTTATATATAACAAATGCTGTATAAAAGAAATGCGGTTTTATTTATGGGTAAAGTTCACCCCAGAATAGTCTGGGGCTGAGAAAATCTTTACAGGACAACATCTGTTTAAATCCAGAAAAAAATATATTTTTTCTTACTTATTAGCATAAATATTGTCATTTTAACGTTTAAAAATAATTAAAATTAGTTGGAATATTATTTACACTGATCGCTTTAGTACAGGTTAAAATAATTTATGTGAAGATTTTAATTTCGTAAATTAATCGACTTGTCAAGGGAAATTGCGCCGGAACAACCTGGATTTGTGATAGGCCAATTGTAGAGAAAGCCCGAGAATTTAACAAACCCATTTACATCTGATTTGTAGATTTTTCCGCTTTCGTTCGTTGCGTTGCGAGCGTTCGATTCTGTGAAATGGCAAATTATAGACACTATACTGCAAATGGATACCTTACTGCAAATGGGTACACCAAAGCATCTAGTACACCATCTTAGACAGTTGTACGAAGAAGGAACTGCCTCTGTGAGAATCTGTTCTCGACATATCATCAAGTAACGGTTAAGGGTACATAATATCACCGCTCCTCTTGAACTGTACAGATGGTATAGCGCTTGGCGGCTACACATCACATAAAGAACTGCTTCAGAAGATGGAATATGGGAGCCTTCAATTTGGATTAAAGATCAAAAATGATGATTGTGGATCGCGCCAACAATAACTCGCCAGAAATGACTAATGTAGCGAATTGTGAATTTGTCCAGTCGTATATATACCTTGGTACTTTAATCACGAACAAAGGCGGGTGCATAAAGGAAATAAAACGACGGAAACAAACGCTTGGAAACACATGGAAAAACAGAAAAATAACCAAAATCACTAAAATGCGACTGATCAAACTCTTGTTTCCCTATTTCTTAATATGTCGCTGAGACATGGACCTTGCAGGAAACGGAAAAGGTCGATGCCCTGAAGATATGGTGCTGGAAAAAGATGCTCGGTATATCGCAGACAGAATTCCGTTCAAATTTGTCCATACTAAAAGAACTCATGATCAGCTATTGTAGAAATCGGCATACCGGGAACTGTTAGCGTACAGCGACCAAATAACATCAGCTTTAGGCGGAGAATTGCATGATATGGATGGCCACGACCGCTCTGTCAGAAACGTAACTACTGAGGAGAAAGGAGACATTATACAAACTAGATTTCAATGTATAATCACTACTTCCAAATTTCAAATAAATGCCAAGACCACCTCCCACCAGAGGGCCATATAGATAGACCTACAGTTGACTATGTAGTTACTTTAATGTTAATAATAATGTTCGTAGTTGTTAAGTTATGTAATGGTTTACTTTTCTTCGCCTCTTCCGTTTCTGTCCACAACATTTTGGAAATTGAACCCGTAACCATCTTCCGAAATAGTTAAAAGTGTATGTATAACGTAATAAATAATCTTATAGAAAGAAAACAATATAAAAAAATATTTAGACTGATATTAATTGAAGCGACTTATTATGTTATGCTAAAAAGACTTGCTAAAAGTGTAATTAATTTTAACGAGTCACAAAGACATATGGCTATATTTAATTTAAGAAAAAAGTTATTTTTTTTTATTCACCATTATTAAATATACTCATATATAAAACAAATAAATGAATAATTCTTTTACATTCCAAGGCCACAAGAAGTTACCGTTTTATATGTATATAATGATTTCATGCATGTTGACTATGTGGGTCACACTATAATACCTATCTATGTTGAACATTACTTATCTGCTTATCTTAATGAAATTAGTTTTATTTGTGTTATTTACTTCTTTTTTCAGCAAAGGGAAACAGAAGTGTCTTATCATTAGGTTCCCTCTGATTACCTTGTTATGTATTGGATACAGTGTGGAGCTTAAAACAATAAAAAATACGATTGTTATATTGTAAAATAAAAATAAATATATAATATTAGAATACTAATCAGGAATTTAGTTTCCTATATTATTAAAAACAGATAATTTAAATCAGACTTTTCTTTTATTATTTACAACACTTAAAACTTCATAATTGAAACTTACTTGAACAAATGAGGCTCTATGAATACTATCTGAGCATATAATAGATACAATTTGTTCTGTCTCCACATAATTCGCAACTTTACCGCCTGGCTCAATACCGCGCCGATTGTACCTTAAAAACAAAAAATATATATACAAACTGAAAAATATATATATCAAATATGAGGCCATTGTGGTGCAGGTGCACAAAAATGTGACTGTAACGTGACGGTTTGGGTTCGATCCCCACTTGAGGGAATTAATGATTGTTTCTTGATATTTTCATTTCTTCGCTCTGGCACCAAGGCAAAAGCCCAGCGTTGTGTTCCTCCATTCATTACGTAATACTTCGAAAAATTCATGAAATTATATACTCACTTTGGTAATAAGAAAAAGCTCAGAGCTGAGTTTCGCCACTTAACAAGCAACGCTTCGAAAACTGGGCAGGTACAAAATTTCTTAACACTAGTTTTCCTCTACAAAACAACCCTGCTACAAACGGAATACAGGGTGAAAGTAATAAAAAAATACTCACCTAGTCCCAGCTTGATATCTAGACCGTCTAGATATTAGACCTAGTGTGAAAGTCTCATCACAACTATTCACATTGGATAGTGACTCTGTGTTCAAGGGATTTGCGTCCGGAGGTTCCACGGCTATTTGAGACAAGTGAACATAGCCTTGGATTATTGGAAGTACCCATTGATCACATTGTGGACTCTATTTGAGGAAAGAAAAACAAAATAGGCAATTTAAAATAAACTATTTTAGCCAAATTAATCACGTATATTTGGTATTAATTTTTTTTTAAATTTGATGTTTCAAACACTTTGCAGTAGTCCGTGACTAAAATAGTTTCATTTAAAATGTGTAATAATTGTGAAAATCAAAATTGGCATTTATTTTATTATTATAATTTATATATTTCATAAGTAGTTTTGAAAATTATAATATAATTAGTTTGTTTCTGTGATTTTGGCCACATGACACATACTAAATGTGTAACATAACTCTGAATGCAATTATAGTGAGTTACATAAAAACAATTAACTTGATGTAAAATAGCACAAAGCCCTCCAAAGATTTTACAAGATAAGATTTGATGATAATTTTGAGTGTTTTTGAGATATATTATAAAAGAAACTACCTCTAGTGCTATAATATCCTTTAGCATGTGTTTGTTCCAGAAAAATCTATCATCTACATATTTCCACCATCTTGTAATATCAGTTATGGGTTTGCCTGTCCCTTCTTCAGTTTCTAAAACCTTCTCAATTTCATATTGTCTTTGCAAACTGTTGGTGAGGTCAAGTGTTCTTGAATAGTAGAAACTGTCTGAATCATCAAATATTTTATGAAGCTCATCAGTCAATCTTTTTTCAAAACGCTCAGCTAGCTTTGGATCTCTTTGTTTTTTTACAGTTTGTTTTACCTAAAGAAGTATTTTTATTAGTTTATAAATAAATATAACATCATACATTTTATAAAGAACTAAGGATTTTGTAATGGCCTACTAAAACACTACATTTCCTATACACCATCTAATTTTAGAGACATTGTGTTTTGAATGAATATCATTAATTTTCCAAATGGGCATAAAATACATAACAGTCACTCTCACATTCAGTCAGTCAGACACTGTTCCATTGCAACACAAAGGCCTTATATTATTAATTATACAAATAGATAGGCCCAACACCTCCACTGTGAATCCTTGAAATGCTAAAGATTTATGTGTGCCTGTGTGTATTAATTTACCTGAGTTGCTGCTTGTTGTGTTGTTGTTTTTATTGTATTGCTAACATTTTTAACTGCCCCTACAGTTTTATTAAGAAATGCTGAATTTTCAAAGAGTCTTGTTCCCATTTTTTTATTGCCGCCTTTGTTAGCCATTACAGATGACGAACCATGCTTCGTGCAGGGACATAGTTCTAATTCCTGATTTATCGCACCCATATTCAAAAAGCATATTGATTTTATTTTGTATATTGTATGGTGGAAATAAATTTGGCCAACAGGTACACTTTCCTTAATTATCATTAATCGCGGTTCGTAAATATTCGAATGTTCTACTTTCCCTATAATGCCTTCTGTTATACCTAAACATTCTATGTCTTCTATATCTGATAGATCCCATGCTAAAAATCGATAAAGCTTATTAAATTTAAAAATATTAGTTAAGGAAATATTGTTAAGTTTTCTTATTTTTTGTAGTTGAATTTTTAATTCTGAAGTTCTGCATGAACATTTTAAATCAAAGCACTTACCTGATCTCACTGAAAATGCACCAGTTAGCCGATTCCACCAGAGACTCGATTCATTTCTTACAAATATATAATATAATTCAGACCTAAATAATTCCATTTCTTGTTTTTATTGTTTCAGATACACAGCTTCTTCATATAATTTCATGATGTTTATTGTTATTGTGATTTGTAATTTGTATGATATTTGACGTTTTTCAGATGAATGGGGGAGGGGCGGACATCTTTGGCCACGATTGGCAAATTGGCAATGACTTTTCAGTTCCATTTTACGTGTGATACCGTATGAATATTATTGATTGAAGTGATTTTCTTTTATAGAGGCATGCACTCAAAATATTGATGTTATATTTTTTATACAAAATTTACTCTATTTTATATAATTATCGTTATTAAAATAGCGATATTTCTACAATAATGTTCAAATTTAGATAATAATTTAAAATAAATTGAATTTGTTGTTAATATTCCAATATAGACAGTTCCGTGTAACGGAACTTTACCGACGCGATTCAATCTTACTGTCATGTTGGCAATGGTATTTTGACATAATACAACTTCCGGTTATAAAAAATGAATTAATTTAGTTGAGATATGATGATATTTTTCTTGTAACTGCTGCAATTTTGTGGTAAAAATGGATTGGCAATTAACGTGCCGAGTATGCCTGGAGACAGGTGACATGGTATCGCTATTTGATTGGGATGAAAACAATGAACAACTCGGCGACAAGTATACCTACTGTTGCGGCGTGGAGGTACGAAAAATTACAACTGCAAATGGTTGCGATGGCCACCCTATAATTTTTTCATACATAAATGTTGCTATATTGTTTTATTTGTGGTTATTTTGTTATTTTTTGCTGACATCCCAGAAATTCTTCAATTTCGAAAGTACTATTAGATATTGTCAATAATTTTGTTTATAATTCAGGTGACCAAGAACGACACATTACCGACGCTAATATGTTTGAACTGTGTGGATCGCTTAACATACGCATGTCAGTTCAAACAGCAATGTTTATCTTCCAATGATACATTAAAAGAATGTCTTGATGAATTTTTAAAGACATCGGCTGCTGTTTCGGCGAATAAACATGAAGAAGGTAAAGATTGTTTCAGCGATCTCTTATAATTGTTATGCATGATAAACAACTATTCCATCTAGTATAGCGAAAAGATTTCAAAACTAAATAATTTCAAATGTAAGAACATCAGTATATTACTTAAAATAAAATAAATTTCTTATAGTCAAAACATAAATATAAGTATTTTGTTTGATTTTATACTAATCTATACAATTGAAATTTAAACTATAATATACAGGCAATGAAACAGAAACAATCACTATTAAACAAGAGAATGGACTTCTCTTACAATATGAATTGCCAGTTGAACATGACCCTCAAGCTCAGTGGACAAGGACACTTATTAAGACTCCGAACAGTGCTGTTGTCACTAAGGCTCCTGGTAGACGAAAAAGGGGTCGGCCAAGGAAATATCCTAATGAGCAAGGGCAGATTGGTAAGAATATTATTTTAGACTATTATATTGGCTGACTTTAAACATAATTATTGTCTGTTTGATTCCCACTTGAGTTTCACTGGTGAGCATGCATTGTCTAGAAGTATTGGGCGGTGTGGTAGTGCTACTGTGATACTAGCACTAAAATAACATTTTCTCTTGACAATAGATAATTGTTAGCATTAGCAGTAATTTTTAACTTAACTTAACTTAGCTTCACGCTTTATCCCTAGCGGGGTAGTCAGAGAGAACGGAGCGCCAAACGCTACGGAATTAATTTAAAGTAATTTTCAAAAATCTTATTACAGACAACAATTTACAACATAAATAAATGTTATTCCTTTCCTCTATGCCTCCTATAACCTCAAAGGAATATTGCAGAAATATTTCAAAATTTATACCTCATCATTGATTCAATGTTATTTTATATTTTCAGATGTATCTCCATATCAGCGTAAAAAACCTAAACCAGATAACAAGGAGCCTGAAGCATTAACAACATTACTGGCATCAGGCTCTTTGGATTTAAAGCAAGAACCAGAGGAAGATGAGGTTGATCGTTTTGAAACAGAAGGTTAGTTGATACTTGAATGGCTATTAATGTAATGTAATGTATATTTTTATATTTAAGATATTTTTTCAATATTAGGCTATATAAATGTAGAAATGTTAATATTTTTTCCTACAAACATCTAGATAGAAGGCTTAAATGTAACTAAACTCACTATTTTCATTAGCTTCAGGCTGTATCTCATATATAGCAGTAGGCAAAAGAAATAACGTTGTGAGATGCTTCAAATCCTTGATGCTTTTAAATATTGCATGTTGAGTGGGGGAACCTAACATCCTTGTTACCAAAATAAATAATTGAGAGTGAGAATAATTTATTTCCTTAAGCGGGAATCAAACTTACAATCATTTTGCTTACACTTGGATAGTAAGAGCAAATACATATCAGTATAATTTTTTTTCTACAGAACTGGATACAGGTGATGATCCAGACTTTATACCAGGTGGTGAAGATCCTGAATCTGAAGTTGAAATGAAGAAGGAGGTTTGTGTTAGTTTTTATTTTCTATCAAAATTTGTTTGTTTATAAAGTGTTTGACAGTAAATATTATGGTTGTGAGCTCTATTTTCATTTGGAGCTATGAAATATTCATATTTCAGAAATTAAGCTTAGTGTTGAACCTAATCACTTAACATATCTCCAAATCACAAAAAAATTTTTTTTTACATTAGGTTCTCCAATTACCTTGTTAATAATGTGGAGACTATTATATATACTATTGTTTTATCCTATAAAATATTTAGGTGTAGTATTTAAATTAATTGGATAAAAAGGTTTCTCCTCAGTTAAAAGAAAAAACATTTTATTTTGCTTTTTCAACTTTTACATTGTGTTCTGCGTAAAAGCAGGGTACCACCCTTCTGAAAACTATTGTTATGACTATTCTGTTTACCAAGCACTGCCCAGTTTTCGAAATATTGTGTGTTAGTAGCGGAATTCAACGCCGCACTGTCTTGTGTACAGAGCGGAGAAGTAAAAATAAGACATTTTTTTAGAAAATATATTATTACACAGATGAAGTTGTGGGTGTACCTAGTTAGATTTAATTTTAATAATATGATTAATTGTACTTGCTATTTTTGCAGGTAATCCAGCCTAGAAAACGTGGCAGGCCTCGTAAACCAACTGAGGAGCATCTCAAGCCAAAAGAAGAGGACAGTGAGGATGTTCTCCTAAAGGAAACCATAATGGCTTTCTCCGAACCCATACCAGATCACATACTAAATCCTAAACCAAAGAAAAAACGATCACAACCAAGAAAGAAATATGTTTATGAGAAGACGTGAGTGTTTTATTGTTATTTTACATTCATATATAAAAAAACTTACGATGCACATTTAAGTGCTTTTTGGTATATTATACTTGGCAAAATAAGTTAAATGAATTTTAGCAACAAATTAAATAAAAATAAGAAAATGCTTATTTTCATTTTCCTGCTCTGGCAAAAAAGGAGAAGTGAACTGCTCTTTGAGCAGTGCTTTATAATTTGTTAGATGACTGATGGTTCTGTGATTTCATTTATAGTAGAATTAGAATTGTCAGATTATCAACACTTATTAAAAAAAATCATAATAATCGGATTTTGGTAAGAATTGCATAATAACAATTTTCACAACGACTTACATTTTTGTTAATTAAAGTTTTTAGGGTTTTTCTTATATATTTACTATTTTTATATGTATATGTATTTACTATATTTATGTTAAATTTTTAACTAACGATTATTTCACTTGTGGACAATTGCTATATTTTTAAAATTAAAAATGACAACGCAATTTTATCACTTAACTTGGCAATAGGTATATGATTAACTTGGTTATGCAATTTTTATTATAGACATGTATGCGAGACTTGTGGTGCATCCTTCACGTCAAACGCGTCGCTACAAGCGCATATACGACGACACTTGGGCATCAAACCATTTGTATGCAGGTATTTATTAACTCTACTAATATTATAAATGTGAATGTTTGTTAGTATGGACACTCACTCAAAAACTACTGAACTGGCTTAGACGAAACATTACTGTAATATAGCATATACATCAGAATAATGGATAGGCTACATAGGTCGCCAGCTAATACTTTTTTATCTTCATGTTGTATCCCGCAAATAGTATGGCATGGCAGGCAGGGCAAAATCTGAGAACCTATCTTTAAGACACTCCGTTTCCCATTAGGACACTCTGGTCCGCACTTACCGCCAAATTGAATTGCGTGTTGAGTGGTGGAACTCAACGCCGCGCTTTGACTCGAGATAATGAAATGAATCAAATCTAAATCCGTCGCGTTTACAGACGTATGCTCTACCCCTGCGCTACAATGATCTCCATTCTAAATTAATATTGTTTTCCTATTGAAGTGTTTGCGGCTACGCCTGCGTCCTCAATATGGAGCTCCGTCGTCACATGATGCGCCACACGGGCGTCCGTCCGTACAAGTGTAGAGTGTGCGATCGTAGGTTTGGTGATTTTGGCAGTCGACAGAAACATGAAAGGTTAGTTTTGTGTTAAAAAAAGATATTATCTTAACCGTACCATCAACGAGTCGCTGTATTGTTCACTCGGGAGGACAATATATAAAAAATAATTTTAAAAAATCTATAATCAAATCTGCACTGTCATCTAATTTCACGACTCGTCAACCATACCATACCATTTTAAAGTTAGTGTTATACTCACAATAATACTAAAAATCAATAACATAAAAATTTCATTTTAGTGAGGTATTTAATTTTTGAAAGTCTTATGAAAATTATGTGGCTTTTCTTAATGTTCCATATTATATTATATTTAATATTTTCATTTTTAAACAAATATTTAATCTTGCCTCTACTTGTTCATTATTTGAAAACATATTTTATATGTTAATTTATTTATGTTCTTAATTTTTATATATTTTTTTTAAATTACCATTTATTATTATTCATTAATATTATCTTTATTTTCATTTAACAGATTGCACATGGGGCTCCGTCCCTACCAATGTTCACTTTGTGGCAAGGCCTTCACATATTCCTATGTGTTAGCCAATCACATGCTAACGCATACGGGCGAGAAGAAATATTCGTGAGTTATTTATTAGCTAGCTTATATGACTTTAAGTTGTTTCTATGTTATTAATGATAGATGTAACCATCGTGGGTTCGATTCCCACTCAGGGAACGAACTATTCTCAAGGTTACTCCTTGCTAAAGTTTAATTTTATAATATAAAAAGTTAATATTTATTACTACGTATTATTATTTTAGTTGCGGTCCATGCAACAAGAAGTTCACGAAGGCCCATCATCTGAAATATCACAACAAAGTGCACCACAAAGATCTCTATATACAGCAACAATTAGAACAAGAAGCAAAGAAAATAAGACAGAAATTAAATGTTACTAATTTATCTGGAGTCATTTCGGGACAGATTGTGGACGGCACTTTGCAACTTATACAGGCCTCTTCTGAAGGTATGATATACAGTGCAAACTCTATGTAATGTCATTTAGGTTCACACTGTACCTCGCACACATCAGGGTAGGTAGAGGGAACCTAGTGTTAAAACACTTGATTTTGTAATACACACTATAAGGCTTTCGTACTCGAGTTTGGTCTGGCTTGTTTAGCATATAATGATAAAATCTATTATAATTATCTTTCTCAATAACGACAATATTACATGTATATAATTTAAAAAAAAAACAGTATTTTCTAAATTACCAATTTTTTTTAAAACTGCAACTTTGTTTTTTATTTTCTTGTTTTATTATCTAGCCTCTATCTATCCTATCCTCTGTCTATCATAGATATATATAAAGTAATTGGCTATTCAGATGGTGAGCAAGACGCGCAAATGGAGGTAGTTGAAGAACAAGATGGCGATAGCGAGGAGAAGGAGACTAATCGTGCTGTGGCTGGTATGCAGGGGGTGGGTGTTCACTTTTAATATCATTTTGATAGGAAATTATTATTTGAATGTTGAGAATTAGTGTTATATTAGCTTTTATTACTATATATTTACTATTTTTTATATAGCAACTACGTCTTTTCTTTTATTTAATCAATTTATGTCACCTTTTTGTTTCAGGTGGTGCTGGAAGGGGATTATTCAATTGATGAAGACAGCAAACAGTAAAATAGAAATAAAATGTTATTTCTAGTTATTTAATTTAAGATATATTAAAGTTAGAGTCATCGCTCATTAATATACATAATAATCTTATTAGTAATGATGTATATGAAATATCACGAAAAAATCCTAAATTATATTCAAAAATTGATTTTATTATATTAAAAGAATCTTATAAAATCGATACATTTTATAAATTAAAGACGTTTTTGTGTTACGGATTGTATACTACAACTCAAACTTATTTGGCCACAAGAGAATGTTAAATACATTTTAAACTACTTCATAATATTTTAAATATTTATTAGCTATGTTTTACACATAATTATTAAAAAGTTTTTAAATATTTGACTTGTGTCCCGTGTCCACCTTTATTTTTAATGACGGCCTGGCAAAGCTTGAACAACAACACAAAAATTGGCGGGAACTATGTTGTTTAGTCAGTTTCAATATCAATTGTTGTTCTTTTCATTACAAAAAGTCCTTGCAAAGCCTTGACGTGTTTTTCGGAACATTGTCCTGTTGGAAAATTTCAATTTAAATCTTTACTAGAAGTTGTTGCTCTCTATCGCCCAGGCAGGGCGACGGTTGTTGCAAATTATTTCTTCAGTAGTAAATTTCTTAACAATATAGTCAACAAACAGTATGTTTTGGTATCTTCTACAGTCCTAAAAACTCTCTATTGCTTTTACCGGATTTATTAAGACCCTGATTATTATGGTTCTAGTCTCTTCAGAATATTCCTTGGTTTCTCACAATTTTTTTACAAATAAAAATAACTCTGAAGTAAAACGTAAACAAATTTTTAAGATTTTAAGTATTGATCTATGTTCAACCTGTTTTCTGGGCAATAAATTAACGCAGAAATATGGAGAGTAGTTATTTTATATTTTAGATGCGTTTATCACCCAATAACTTGATCAAAATAAAATTGTCACTCCAAACACTAATTTTACTAGAAATAACAATAGGCTGTATGTCTTTTTGGTGTAGACAAGGGTTTCTTTCGGCGAGATTCAAAAGAAGAAACCCAATATACATATTTTTAAAGATATATCGCATGTAATTTAAGCAAAAAATTAGGTGGCCAAATACGTGTGCGCCGTAGTGCATATAGTATTTCTTTTTTTAAATCTTTATTCTAAGTAACGTTAATCGGTGTATTTATAAAATCATTATAAATGACTTCTGTATATAGTGCAAATACTATTTGACTGATTAATTCACTAATCTAACTTTTGATTACTAGAAATTAAATTTTATATTATATCTATATTGAATAGACGATATATTTAAAAATTCATGTTTTAAAATA
>JAATLQ010013560.1:9471-58503 GCA_013421005.1 Heliconius erato x Heliconius himera | reverse complement strand
AAATTAGGTGGCCAAATACGTGTGCGCCGTAGTGCATATAGTATTTCTTTTTTTAAATCTTTATTCTAAGTAACGTTAATCGGTGTATTTATAAAATCATTATAAATGACTTCTGTATATAGTGCAAATACTATTTGACTGATTAATTCACTAATCTAACTTTTGATTACTAGAAATTAAATTTTATATTATATCTATATTGAATAGACGATATATTTAAAAATTCATGTTTTAAAATATTGTATTTTAAATTTAAAATAATGTATATAGAAATAGTAATAAAAGGTATTTCAATATCATAAAAAATTGTATGTACTCGTAAAACTTCCGAACTACTATACCAAATTGGATATATTTAAAAAAATATATGATTTTTTAATTGTCCTCACAGTGTATGAGGTTTTTATAACCATTTAGACAAAGTGAAAACCGCTCAACAACACAGGCGAAGCCCCGCGGTTTCGCCTGTGTTGTTGAAAGTAGCAAAAGCTAATAAAATATAAATATAATATTATAGTTCTATTGTATTTGTATTGAATGTGCGATGACTCTTGCATAATCTAATATGCACAAGGCAGTGTTTTAATCTCAACACTTTCAAATATATGTGTCTCAATGTTATTATTACTATATATTTAGTACATAAGTATGTTTATGTAGGAAAAAATAAAGGTTATCATGGTATTTTTATGATGTTTTATTTAAATTAGGTTTTATTAGGGTATCTTCAAACCTTGCTCGTTTCGCTTTTTGTAAAGATACAAGTATTTTATTTTTATTTTGTGTCTTATAAATCGCTGAACGCGACTGCACGCACGAAAAAGCACGAGCCATTGTCACGTTTCGCCAGATCCGGTGTGCAAGCGAGAGAGCGGAACAAGCGATAGAGAGGCACCATCGGCCTAAGCGTTCCGCTTGTGACACATATACGCACTCAATGTTACTTGGAATTAAATAGCAAATTTTTATTTGTAGTCTGCATAATTCAAGTAAAAATATATTTATTAGACTTAACGAGTGCAAATAAATGTTAATTTATTGAAAAAGTTGTAATTTACAATTAATTTTCTTTGTATTATGCAAAATTATGGTAATTCAGTGATAATAATCGAATTAATAAAAGTATACATTTTTTCATCAATGTTTTCTTATGACGTTATCACGTAAAATTATTGTCCGTAAACCGACCTTATAGAAAACCAGTTTATTTATTCAAATTCACGTATTTTTTTTAAACCAATCATCGCAGTGCTTACGCCAATCGTCACAAATCACAATGTTTTGTTAGTGATTGATGAGATAGTTTTGATGGCTTACTATAAACAATTGTAATTTAATATATAATAACTTAAAGATACTCGTTATGCACTGCTACATAACAAAATCCCGTAAAATCTCGTTCGAAACGTCGGGTTCCCAAATTTTATAATACTAAACATAGTAATAGTTTCATTTAAAATGTGTAATAATCGTGAAAACCAAAGATCTTACTAAAATTCCTTAAGTTAGACATTGGTTATTGGCAAGATACTTCATGGATTGACAAGGTACTTCTTGGATTGGTCTTTATAATATTTGATTGATTTTTTTGGTAATTGAAAAAAATATATACTAAAACTAATTGTAATAATATTTTTTTCTGAAATAGATGTTAAAGAAATTCCGCGCTCCCACTAAATTGATAAAAAGCAGCAAACTATATAAAAATAGAATAAATAAAAGGAAGGAAGAGTTCTAGTTCATCAATAATGTACAATAATCTTAGCAATAATACTTGCTGTGAGGTATGAATATAAATACACGTTGTCTACATAAGGAAATAACGGTAGAAGCATGAAACACTCCCCCGCGACTTTCCCCCATCAGTTTTAAATTCGCTAAGCGCTTCACATATACAGCCACCGTGTTTTTATTACAACTTAACTTGTTTTCTCGCCGAAAAAAACTGGCCAAGCAATAATATATCTTATTTTCATACTCTAACGATGTTTTTATTTTTTGTAGTGAAGTGGGTGATATTAAAAGTTGCCACCCTTCTAAGTAGACGATTTTTTTCTCCTTTTTTGTTCTTTCTTAATGTAAAAAGAAAACGCGAAAAGTTTCGGGACGCGACGAGTTTAAATTTTTTTCCATCCTTAATGCGCTTATTACGAGTGGGGAAAATTTATGTGATTCTCAAAGTTTTGTAAATTACTTGTTTTTAATATTAAACTTATACAAAACACTTGGTAACAACATTTATAAACGTATAATTTAGATATATATAATTCATATATATACGTCCAATTATCGGACCTTTTTAAAATTTAAAATGAAAATACTATATTTCAAGTTCACTACAAATAATACAAATTTGTAGTGAACTTGAAAATAGGAGATTCATAAAAAATATTTCTAAAAGTAGCTCTTAATAAATAGGTTGAAGCTTTATTTGATCTTTATCAAGGTCATGTCACTATAATTTAAAAAAAAATATAATTCATTAATAATTAATCTGTGCCACTTTGAGAGGGCCTGTACGTAGAAGCCGGCCGCACATTTGGCGCGAACGCGGGGCCGTCATTTACATTTTTATTTTATTTACAGCTTGCTCCGCGCTCTTCAATTCTGTGTTACACAAAAATAAATTTGCTTTCGGTTCTATCTCGAGCAAAAAACTCCAAGAGTATTTGTGGTTTTCAAAACTGATGGGATTTGTTTTAACTACTTATTAAACTTGTTTTTTTAACAACCTAAGCTTGTGTTTATATCCAATAGAGTTACGAGACAACTTTATTATATCGCTGCTCTGCGTCTTTCTATCTAAGAATAGTTTGTGAACTATTTTGCGTTTGGATTCGGAATTAATACTTTCTTTTTTGAAGTATCATTTTTATTTTTTTTGTTTATGTTACAATTTTCTAAGTAAATATATTTTTACTATAGCAGGTTAGGCAGAGGGATACTTAACACACGTCATCCCACTATCAGCTCAATTTTCAAGACATTCCATGTTGAGTGGCGGAACTCAACGCTGTGCTGTGCGTTTTACCAGAAGAAGGAAATGGAAATAATGAATTGATTGTGAATCAAACTCTTCACCGTCACATTTACAGTCAAACTTATAATTATTGTTAAAAATAAATAAATCAGCTTCACGCTGTATCCCGCACACGGCAGGGTAGGCAGAGGGAACCTAGTGTTATACACTCCGTTCCCCACTTTCTGCCGAATTCTGGAGGCATTGCGTGTTTATTGGCAGAACTCAACGCCGCGCTTAACCTCGACACCAGAGCGAAGAAATGAACATATAAATTTAAGTAAATATTTCATCTCCTTGAGTGGGGATCGAACCCACAACCAGTCGGTTTTACAGTCACACCTCGTGCCGCTGCGCCACGACTGGCCTCATAATAATTTTTGTTTTTAATTTAAATCTTTAAACGTAGTTAGTATTAATTACCCGTCAAACGTAAGCGGCGTAGGTACTCTCTACATTTAAAAGCTCATTTAACGCGGATCCCGCAGAATTTTTATAGCCTGTTAATTTGCCCCTTTATTTAAATAACAAAATGAGTGATTTTAAGTCTAGTGATTTTAACTCGTAGGTATTCTCTAAATTAATATGATTTTTTTCTAGAGTACCTAAAAAAAATACACGAATAAATTAAGATTTATTTTATCTATCAAAAACTTTTTATACGTGAATTTAGCAAAAATATGTAAAATAAAAAGACTAAAAAATTATTGTTTCTGAAATATTTTGTAAAATGAGGCGTGCTACTCAGTTTTTTTTAAGATGTCAATATTTTTTTTTATTTTCTAGGATCTAATTTTTAATTAAAGTATAGGGTTTAATTATAATTTCCAAACATAAGTGTCTCTTTTACAAAATATGATTACTGTCCCAAACAAATAAATAAAAAATTATTAGTAGGTACAATATTAGGATTTTTTTTAAAAAAATGGCTTGTCTGATTTTTTTTCTAAACTTTTTATTATTTCTAAAAAAATATTTAATAGAACAGTCCTTACAATCTCAATTTTAGGCATTCCATCCCTAGTTCTCAGTAATGTCTCGTATGTAAATCAAAGATGTAACCGCAAAGACTAGACTAGAGTCTAGACTATAGGTACGTATATTAATTTATCTTATTGTACTTATCTATAGTTAAGTTATAGATAAATTAGCAAAATTTATGTTAATAAATTATAATTGAAGATGGTTTTTTTGAATTAATTATTGTTACATCAACATTCACGCACATAGCAAGATAGTAAGATGGAACCTGGAAATCTAGTGCTAATACACTCCTTTCCCATTAATACGACAGATTCATACCCGTCTTGCCACCAAATTCTCAAGGCATTGCGTATTGAGTTGCGAAACTCAACGCATTTGCCTCGTTACCAGAGCGAGGAAAACAAAATATTAAAAAATAATTCCCGCGAGTGGAAAATGAACCCACAACCGTCGCGGTCACAGTCGATTTTCGATTATTTATTAACGTAAAAACAAATATTCAAATCACAGAACTATCAACGTCCCAGTAACAAACGAGGCAAGTGAATAGAAAATATCCTATTAACATTCAATTTGACAGTAGGTACCTACTATAGAACTATAGAAAAAGTATTTGCCCATCCAATTACCAATCCCCAAACATGTGCAAGAAAACAAACAGACAGACAAAGCTTTGGTAAAAAGCGCAGATGTCGCCGCGGTTGATGTTGACTTAATTATATTGTATTTGACTTTGGTTTTGTTAATATGCGAGTAAGTATGTGGTTAGAAATTATTTGAAATATATTTAAAGTTAATTACAATGTAGCTGACAATTTATTTTTGGTTTATTTTCTGTTGTTAATCCAAAAAATATCAACTTAGAAGATCTTTTAAACGTAATATTTTGGGTTCGTTAGATCCTTTAGATATAGATACTTATGTTATGCTTATTAAGAAAAAGGATTAATGAACAAATTTGATTAATTTAGTTAAAATCACTCACTTTGTTATTTAAATAAAGGGGAAATATATATTGTAAACATAATTTTATCCATGTAAAATTTAAATTATCACATTTTGTACGTACATACACCTTCTCTAAAAATCAATTGTTATAGTTTTTACTGTTATTAAAAAAAACTTCTGTTTAAAACAAATATTTTTTTTAGGTTCATTGTAGCGTTTGGCGCTCCGTTCTCTATGAGTACTGCAATAGGGATACAGCGTGAAGCTAGTTTACTATATTTTTGGTTCACACTCCACCCCGCATTTAGAAGGGTAGGCAGAGAAAATGTTGTATCAACACAGACAATCCATTCCCCGTTTTTCGCCCGGATTCGATGCATTATGCGTTGATCGGCATAACTTAACACCGCACTTTGTCATTTTATCAATTCCATTTCTAAAAGTAAGCATTAATTAGTAAACCAATAATTCAAATAAATGACGACTTCATATAAAAAATGCAGAATCCTTATAAAACGATGGAAAGCTTTTAAAATGACAAAAAGAAAAAGCTTACAGAATCATTAAAGATCAATTAATGAACTGCTCGCACGTCACAATTAGAGATTTATAAATCCGACGCGAGCTTCGGCACCAGATTGCCGAGAAATTATTCAAATAGCAGCCCCCGGCCTGGACTTGATGATATTGTATTAGTTGATCACATACGATTTTAAGGGACACTGGACTCGAATCGCTACTTAGAAACGTATAAAACTTTACCTTTATGACCAAAAAGCATAGTTTGCAGGAAATTTCAATGTTATTTAGGCCTTTTTAGTACCGAAATTCGACCCCCAATCTAAATTAAAATCTAAAACCTTGTAAACAAGGCAAGTGCTCACTTTTTCGGGGATTGTAACCCTCTGTATTAACGAGAGGCGCGGAGGGGGAGGGGGAGGGGGGACGGCGGTTTTGTCTCACTTTCGATGTGTTACGGATATTAATGTGACGCAACTTTATTATGGCTGTAGATGAATCTTCAATTTTTTAATTGTTGGTCAATTTTGAAGTATTTTGCTCGTTTGGTCGCTTGTTTCAATACGGTGGCCGTGGGTTCAAGTTTTGTTTCAACTCATAATTAATTATTACATTTCATTGGCTCTGCCTTCGGTCACTTGTTATTTTAGAATAAGGAAAAAGTAGAGAAGAAGGCGATGACAGGGTCTCATTGTCAATAAACTGACATGTGACGTTTCACATGTATGTAGCACGTTAGATATGTATATTTAAATGAAATTTCACTTCAAATATATATATTTAAACTTAACGTTTTTTATAATTTAAACAATTTATTTATTATATAGATTGTAAGATTAGGCTGCATAATAATCTACAAACTTAATCAATTTTACATTGCAAATAAATTTCATATTACACGCGTAATGTTGACCGTCAGTTTTTTTGTTATGAAATGTATTTTTTGTAGCTACTTTATTGTTTTTGTCAATGAATCTTTGAAAAAAATGAGCTAAAAGCAACGTTACAAAAATTATCAGTTGTGAAAAAAAGCTTCGGAATCACAATAAAATCATATTTATTAAATATTAACCAAAATCAATATACAAAAATATTCCAAAATATATTAAATTACCAAAAAAATGGTATAAATAACAAAAAAATAATAGACAAAAAAATCAATATCCTTCAGCAACTCTAAAGGACTCCGTGGACATTTGCGACGATTTTAATATCAAGGAGCTCATGGGCGAAGATTTTGGTAAAGCAGGCTCTTTCCTATGTCGAAGAGAGAGGTAGGACGTTTGTTTATGGGGCTTGTCCACCACCTTGTGGTCAATGGATCTGCCGCGCTGGAGTTCCGATAGGTTGCTGGCCAGCTCTGTGGCCGCCTCGCCGTACAACCTTTGCCCGAGACGCACCTGTTTTCATATACATAACTTTAATAATAATGTTTAAATGAAAAACACATTCAACTATTTAATTTCAATAACTTTAATTGAAGGAACCTGACTTCGTACTTTTTTTTATCGTCCCGTTGTATCCCGCTCACAGGGGGGTAGATAAAGGGAGAGGATAGTGTTAAGTTCTCTCTCCGTTCCCCATTTTCCGCCGTTGAGTGGCGGGACTCTACGCCGAGATTTCTCTCGACACCAGAGCGAAGAAATGAAAATATTTAATACACAACCAATTTTTGAGTTAGTTAATAGTAATAAAGGTAAGTAAGTAACAAACCGACGGTCCCGTCCCTAGGTAAAGTATCGAAAGTGAATAATCGAACTGTCTTTTATTGCTGTTTTGAACTACTAACAAGGATAGTTCTCGATTACATACGTTTAAAAACGCATAAATAAGTTTTTTTTTAATTTAAAAAAAAATACATTAAATTACAGCTCTCAGTAGTTTAAAAGAGTGATAAAAACATTGCAAGTTTTAGCTTTCGATACGGATATCTAGGGACGATCGAAACATTTAATATTTGTTAAATAATTATAAAGTTCCTATATATTAGACTTACGACTAAGAGTGAACATATTAACTTTTTGTCAATTATCTATTTATTTTTAAATGACAAATATAAAAAGCAAAAGAATTACTCTTCTAAATACGAATTTCAACTGAAATAAATGTTCTCCACATAACTAACCTCGTCCCGTAGCTCAGCGCGTCGCCTCGACACCCACTCTATCTGCTCTTGCAGCTTCTTACACTCCTTCTCGTTGTCCAGCAAGTCATTCTTCAGGGAGTCCATTATCTCGCGGTACTTCGACCTCACGTCGTTGTCTATGGCGTGGAGATTTTCTATTTCGTTTTGTGTTTCGCGGATCTTCGACTTGGATATGCGGAGTTTTCCTTCCTTTTGGAGATGGCAAAATTATAGTATTAATGATTGAAGCCAGTCATGGCACAAAGTGTGACTGCAAACCCGACAATCCGACAAGTTGTGGATTCGTTTCCAACTTGAGGTAATTAATAATTAGTATTTTCAATTATTCCCTCTGGTGTTGAGGCAAAAGCACTGCGTTGAGTACCGCCACTCAACACGCAATGCCTCCAGAATTCGGCGGAAAATGAGCAACGAAAAGTCTTAACACTAATAAATCCCTATAAATTAGCTAATATATTCAAATCACTCAATTCATTTTTTGATTTTTGATGAAGTAAAGTAGCCAAATGCGAAATAAATAGAAAATTAAATAAAATATAATTAAACTTATTAAAATAAAAAATTATATTAAGATAATATACTGCAAACTATATAATATAAGAGAGAAACAGCCACATATACAATGTTATAACCAGCAAGTCACAAAACCTTCTCAGCGAGTTTCCTCGTCAGAACATCCAAGTGTTCATCGAGGCTGTCCTTTTGTTCGACCTCGAAGCTCTGTATCACGTTGTTGTGGGGACATAATCGGTGCACTAATTGAACGGGGGGACCGGTAATAGGGCGATCTGCTTCAGCCTGAAAACCGATTATTTTTTGGTACTATATCGTAAATATAGTTGGGTTTTAGTTTTAGTTATTTATTGCGCATAAAGTGATATAAAATGGTTTTTTATGAATTATAATTTAAATGGTTAGATAAAGTTCAGATTTAGTGATAAATTTGAAGGATATTTGATATGTCGTATAATGTACATACTTTACTCTACTGTACAGTGATATCTTTATTAGTTTTATATTTTAACCTTTTACTTACCTAAAAATAGTAGATTCTAAATCTAAACATGACACTGTAGATTTAATTTTAGCTAGGATCAGTTAACGATAGAACATTTCTAATTGTAAATAACGGAGTGACTATTTTTAGAGTGACATTGGCAATCTGGTAATTTTATTGTATTTTTTACAAGTTTTTCAATATTACAATATAATTTTGGCAATACATTACTATTATCCCAAAATTGTTAATACTGCAGAAATGTTAACGTGAATCAAACTTATATTCATAGATTATTTACCTATAAAATTATTAGAGATTAACTTCTACATACACATTGTGTGTTGTGTAGGTATATAATATATACTCGTGAAATAGTAATTTCAGGTTACCTTAGGTTTTCGCCATTTCCATCTAACATACAAAATGAGTAGAATCAACGCGAGTCCGACTCCAGCAGCGGCAGTAGCGTTCATTATACCAGGAGATTGTCATATCGATTTTAATAATTTACAATAATATACATTGTAATATGTAACGGAAAATAAATAGGTGAAATAATATATATGACAAAAACGTCAAAATATCATTATTTTCAGAATTGGAATGACAGCTATGGAGTTTTTTTATTTTTATGTAAGATAATACGTGCTTTCAGTTTTCCAGTAAAACCTTTTATAATAACGTAAATCTCACCAAAAACATCCTGTAAAAAAACCAGCCAAATCTCAATAAAACTGTTAGTTTCACTATATAAATAAATGAAATTTGAAATTTCCATTTCTTTCATAGTTTAGCAACAGCTAATGTTATATTTCTTCATCAGATACTCCAGATCTTCAATTTTTGTACATCATAAGAAAAGACCCACCACGCTGAATAAATTTTACAAAAGTGCATGTCGATATCTATAATACCTTGACTGGGTTTTTACAGTTTCTCATCATGGCCACCAGGTCTTCGATGTTCCTACATTTGATACTTTTCCCTTTATGTGGGCATTAAACCATATCCATTTCCCAAATTTCAGCTCTCTAGCTTTATTAGGAGTACAAGTTCTATTTCGATGATCACTGAGTGAGTAAGACAACTTCGTCAAACTTGATTGGGTTTTAACAGAATATTTTTGATAGGATATTACTTCATTGATTTATTATACTTTATTAATTTGTTATATACTTGAGGGCTGAGGCCGAGAAACGAAAATATAAAATATTTCATTTCCCCGAGTGGGAATCGAACCCACAGCCAGCCGACTCAACAATCTGATCACCAGTAGGTACATATAGGTAAAACAATCATTACAGAACAAAGCATATAATGATATTACAAATCAGTGAACCCAAATCAAAAAGCAATAGATGTATAATTACAATACATACTTATAAGCGTATAATCTTTAGGGTCCGAGCGGTCATCCATCACGGCTCAGGTGTCGACGTGGTGATATCAAATACGTGTATCAGATTTATAATGTCTATTGCTATTGCTATTTAAGTAATAATAAGAAGTATGGCTGTTAATATGTTGGTTGTGTGTTCGCTTCTCATTTGGAAGGATTTATTTTAATTTCTTCGCTTTGATAACAAGACAAAGCGCGGTGATAAGCTCCGCAATTTAGCACGCAAAATTTCGATAGTTGTGCGGGAAGTGGGCAGCTTTGCCGGTCCTGCTAAGAAATATATATATTTTATTCATATTGTTAATAATCAATTTTAGGAAGTGTATCTTGAATTTTAGGATTTTTATTTAAATTTGATTTAAACTGAAATCAATCAATATTTCTACAATTTAATTAAAGATTTTACCAACTTACAAACACGCGTTTTACTTGTTTACAGTCAAACACTGCACCGCTCGGCACGACGCGACGGCCTGATATGGTAATGAAGAAAAAAAAAACATCCTGACATGTAGTAACTCACATTTAGTAAGAACATGTTACACATAGAAATTACGGCATAATAACTGAGAATGGTCCGCCCTAAAAGACTTCTTTATAGAGATCTACGACATTTTAAATATATTTTTGATTGATAGTGGTTATAAGGGAAGCGGTTTTCACGCCTCGTTCCATTAATGTGAGAATCATGTGAGAATATTGTGCTGCGGTGATTTTGGGCGTTGTTGCTATAGTCATTTGTATAAAAAAACCTGATTGATCGGATTTGTTGGTTAAAAAGTTACGTTTCAATTCTACAACACTTTTATGTATTTAATATTATTTAAATTCTATACTATATCTATCTAAATGTAAACCACATTGTAGTAAAGGGGTGTGTAAAAGATAATATTTTTTTTATAAATAATTCGTTTTAACATACAAAATAATATAAGCCTACTCAAGTACCTATTTATAAAACACAAAGAATATTTACATGACATGTTTTATATTAATATTGTTCTTTTTTTTAATTCTAAGCAAATACAATCTGTGATTATCTATATTTTCGACGTCACTGAGGACGTATCTGTCTGTTAAATCTTACTTATTGTTTTGCCATTACCTATATTTACAAGAAATGGAGCGATATGTCTATTCATCATAAAACATCTCCAAAATTGAAAGCACAGTGACTTGGCGCTAGGTTTCCTTTGCCTACCAATCAAAAATAAAATAAATAACAAACAAACATAAATAACACAGCTTTAAACACCATTAAAACAACATATAGACAATTTTCAATACAATTGCAATGGATCGAACGTTAAGTAATACGAGCCCCGAGTCCCGGCCGAGGCAATTACGCTGCGATACTGGAATAATTGAAAGGGGATCGTTTTCTAATTGATTGTTTCTGGCCCACCGAGTGATATGATAGAGAGATTATATGTTCACGGTATGGGACGTGGCCCGTGGCCCGTGGCCTGTGGCTCGTGGGCCATTGGTCGGGACTTTGATTGGTTACATTAATTTTATGTGGATCATTGGTTTTTTTTACATAATAAATTATATTTGTTGTGTAGGTTATGTAGGTAATAAGATGAATGTCTGCATTAAAAATTAGAAAATAAATAAAATAGATAAAATGTGTATTCTTTAGGCACATAATTACGTGTGTAAACAGTGAAAATGTGAAAGAAAAAAAAAGAATAAGTGCATTTATTCTCTAGTTTTCAGTCAAATTTTTCATTTTTTATATTCTACATATTTTACAAATATTGAATGTTGGGTTACGGAACAGTTAATGGAACTCAACGCCGCACTTTATGTAACCACTTACCAGATAGTGAAATAAAAGTCATTTAAATATAAATTTAAATTAAATATTAATTTGAAACCAGTTGTGGAGCAACAAATGAGTAACTGTAAACGCGACAGGTTATGGCTTCGATTCCCATTTGAGGAAATAAAATATTTGATAATTTTATTTTCTGGCTCTGGTAACTAGTCAAAACACGGCGTTGACATACTCAACACGCAATGCATACAGAATCGGCGGAAAGTAGGGAACGGAAGTGTCTTAATGGTAATGAAGTATTTTGATGCCAGTTTCCCAGGCTCCCTCTGCTTGGCTGTCCTGTGAGCATGTAGAATACAGCGTGAAACTTAAAAAAAAACAAGTAAGTAAAAAAATATTTCCAAGTACGATCCTCAACCATGATGCTTAAGCAATGCTGAATTTCTAATAATTCTAGTCCTAATGTTCAAATTTAACACTGTAACCACATTGGAAACAGAACAAAAAACTTATAACAATAACTAAATATAACATACAGAATCCGTACAAAACACAATATTCCCGCCACATTTGAAATTAAACGCCGCGTTCAGAAACCGTTTTCCAAAGTTCCGTTTCACTTGCGCCGTGATCAAAGCGGCTGCGTTGACGGCGCTATATAAATTAGATTTACAGCTTACGGAAGCTAATTAGGTAGGAATGGATCAGCCATGCCCGCGAGTCGTGACTCATGGGTGCACGGGCCACTAGTGTCGCGCCGCGCGCGCGCTACCGTGACTGTTTTAACGCTTTATAATCTGTGCCGCTTTTTTGCATAGTGTAACGGTATGTTGTGCCAAAATGTAGATTATAAAATTTTGTTTTTGATGACTTTATTTTTAGTTTTCTTGTATGTTTAGGTGTTTCTTATTTTTGTAATAGCCATATTTGATGCCACTATTAATTATTTGCACTTTTTGAAATATTACACGAGACACAATTCAAGTTTATAAATAGTATTTTCGCATACACTGATATGTTTATTTAGTTTTTTCCAAATAGAAAAAAGTATATTTTGTAAAAGTGTATGTTACGAAATGTGTTTTCGTTTGATCTATTCTCATTTATAGAAAGGAACTTTGATTACGCCTAGGCAAAACGTGCATTTGGTACAATTATCTGATTTAACGCAACAATTATGTGTTCAGCTTTAAGTAGAAAAAAAATACGACCTATATTAATGTGTAGTATTATCTATATATATAAAAGGACTTGTGCTGACTGACTGAGGTAAGACGCACGCAGAGCCGTAACCGCTGATGGTAGAAACGTGAAATTTGGGCAGATGTTTATTTTCATATTCTGGACATCCACTAATAAGGGAATTTGAAAAATTTTAACCCTAAAGGGATGAAATAGGGGTTGAAAGTTTGTATGGATTTTTTTTTTAATCTGTACCGATTTTCATAAAATTTGAAATTCAGACTCTTAAAAACATTTCATTGACCACGTATTTCATGGTTTTTAAGAATTCACCCCCTGAGGGTTCAAATAAGAGCTTGAAAGTTTATATGGAAAAATCTTTAAATTGCCACCGATTTTTATAAAAATTTTAATTCAGACGGTTAAAAATATTTTATTGAACACGAGTTTCGTGGTTTTTTTAGAATTCGCTCCTAATAAGCGGGCGAAGCCGCGCGAGCCCTCTAGTTATAAATAAAAATAACTTATTTTTTCTAAATTTAAACTTTATTAAAATTATAAATAAGAAAATTGTTATTGAAATTTAACTTCAGTATAAATGAAAAAAAAAATCAGTAAACAGTAAAAATATGAACTTAATTAGTGGATCGTTATATTCCTATATGTCAAGCGTTCCGCGACACGGTCCATGGCGCCTCGCCCTCGTCAGACACATCTTGTCGCTTTTTCATCTCATAATTTGTTACTAATTATAGTACAAAGAGGCCGCTACTCTATCGCTTCTGTTTGGCTCGAACAAACCGCTTGAGCCTTTTAAATATTTAATAATTTAGTCGTAGCTTAATTATTTTTTTATTAGTATCACGCTATATCTTGCACACAGCAGGGTAAGCAGAGGGATCCTAGTGTTAAGACCTTACGTTAATTATTTTTTATATTTTAATTTTCTATTATTTTGTATATAGGAAGATAATATGTAACTAAAATGATTCCGTCGTCCTTAAGTTTTTGAGGTTGACGTTGATAGTGCTGATTAAAAATATATTGAATTCTGACTTATCTAAATTTTCCTAACTTAACTTCACGTTTTATCCCTAGCGGCGTAGTCAGAGAGAACGTTCTCTACATACCTCTTTCGTCTCGTCCACTGTCATCAACCTCTTCATACATGCCCTTTGGCCCTCATACTCTTTACGGGACCTTCCTCCAATATCTTTTATACTTTGTTTTCGCAGGTCAATCGAGGTCTGCCCCTACCTCTCTTTCCACTTACTTTTCAATCATAAATCTTTTTCATCACTTTTTCGTTCGTTGTTTCCAAACCAGCTGGGCATGTTTTTCTTCATTCTCTCCGTGACATCCTCGCTAGTACCTGCCATTCTGTATATCTCTTCAATGCGGATTCGATCAACTAAGCTGACTCCGTATATCCTACGAAGAGATCGCATCTCCATGGCATTCATCTTTCTTTCATTCTTCTTCTGTAATAACTACATTTCGCTGCCGTATAACAGCGTCGGTAGTCGGTACCAACACTGCATTGTGTACGACCAAAGGCGCAGCTGTGCTGACGTTTCGCCGTTTCATTTAAGCAGCTAAGGCTCCGTTACCGGCAGCAATACGCCTTTCCACATCCATCTCGTATCTGCCATCTCTACTGAACATACTTCCCTAATATATCTTCCCACCCAACAAAAATATATTCAGAAATTACATTTCTGAATGTTATCTTTGCCTTTGCTACAAAAAAAAATAAATAAATAAAATGATACAAAATATTTTATATTCATCAACAAATAAAATTGCTTCCTTCACTATAAGAATGTAGGTTAAAAAATCATGAATTCAAAATGGCGGATGTTAGAATCGCTGACGCGTTTCTTCTGGCGTATTACTAACATTACCATACTTCAGGCGACGAAGCTTATTTAAATGCTCCACCGACTCCATTTAGAGCTTGGAAAAATAAAACTGGGGAACGGATCCCGCGATCTCGCGCTGAGCCGCTTTTGTGGTAAATATGTATAAACCTGCCAACGTAATGTGTTCTTACAGCAAAATAAATTTCCTCGCGAATTTCAACTCTATTTTCAAATACAAAATGTCTCGAGAGACAAAAATTGGCCTCACGATAAAGTTGTCCTCTCCTAAGTATCTACGTTTTGTCGCCGGAGTCTTTTTATTTTATCGCATTTTATTTTGAAACACAGATGCCAGTCGTGTTGTTTGCGGCTTTTAAAATATCTTTTGTATGCCTATCTCACACTCTGTATGTGGAGGTATGAAAATGTTATAAGTACCTATAGTATCTCCTATTTCCTTATATAATAGAATAAAAAAATAATACCAAGTACAAATTATGATCTTTCAGACTATTTACGTTTTATCTTAAGGTTTGTTTAAATTAAACAAAAGTAAGAATTAAGTTAAACGATTAAAAAGGCGCCCCGGGAGCCATGTTTGAACAATGATTCCATTATCTCTGAACGGCGCGTCGGTACTTACACATAAAAGATAAAGCGGAATAGCCGCCAATTTTGTTCCATTACTCTCAAGCACCGCAGAATACATATTATCCGTAAAATGGAACGCAAACAAAGTGAACGTCGTTTCCCCGCCAACGATAACTTAATTTCAGTCCGCCATAAGTACGTAATTAGCGAGCCGCTGCCTTATCGGCCAGTGGGTAATTAACCTCTTGGAGGGAGCGAGCGCGACTCCTACCACCTCGCCGTCCCTGCTCCCGTGCACCTTGAACACCTCCTCGCCGTAATATTTCCGCCATATTATTCGGGCGTCCGCCCACCTCCTCTGCCAATGGGGGCCGTTCCCGCGCTTTTGTTTTGCGCCGTCACCGCTTCGTTCCGAAACGTTGTAACTTGTAAGTATTTGTTGGAAAATTTGCCTGTATGCGAGCTGGCTGCGGCGTGTTTTCGTAAGCGCTCGTTTATTATGCTGCTAGCACTTGGTTTTCGAAATATCTTATCTTGGATTAGTGGGGGAGATGTTTTCGTTCTTATTGTGTAGTGGACACGGTCGAAAGTTATTTCTAAATGAGTTTTGGGGTGAGGGGTTGTCGTCAGTTCATATTTCATGTGTTATCATCTTTTATTGAGTGCGAGGCCGGGTATTGTTGTCGGTTTACAGCGGTTATCTCCCGCGGCCGCCGGTGTTTAGTGACGCCTCGCCTGATGAATGGAATATTGGTATGACGTGTTACTGCCTCCGTCGGGAGTTCCGTTTATATTTTATCAAGCAATTCTATCTGTGAATATGTAGGTTCGCTATAATATTTGAATAAAATTTTCGTTATATTTTGTTGAAGTAAAATAAAAATATATACAATATTAAAGAGCTATTAATAATATACTTAAGTAAATTATAATTAATATCACAACCACATAAGTAAACAAAAACCCTGGAAGCCAGATCAATCATCACAACTTTATTTATCTGTATTTCTGAACGGTCGTTTGTCAAAATTACGCGGTAACCGTTAAGCCGCATAATTTTTGGCGCGATGGTTGGCGCACTAATTGGGTGCCGCGGCCGTCGCGATAAAGCTCGGTTTACACAGCGTTTTAATTAATAGAGTTCGTGAAGCCTAGGGTTGCCGCTTCGTAATGAATCAAGGGTATTATGTACAAATAACAATTGCTATTGTGAATTCATTGGCTTTACATTAATAGGATTGCTTTGTGATTTCGAATTATACTTGCCTATTGAATATGTAGATCGTATATCTATCTGTAGATAATAGATATTTGTTATGTATGTGATGTTTTATTGAAAAAATACTTCACATGAAGCTTTTGTGGCGCAGCAGCTCAGCATATGACTGTAAACGAGATGGTTGTGGGCTCTGGCTTCAATTTCCGCTCGGAGGAGATAATAATTTTTATTTAGTCGCTCTGGTAAAAACAAAGCGTGGCGTTAATCTCAACCATTAGACACGCAGTGTTTAGGCTAAAAATGTTAGATCTAAAGGCAAAATCTTAGAATTAATTATATAAGACCTGAAACGCATTTGAAGTAGGCATATAATATACCTATATATGCGAATCACACTGGTCTTTTTTAAAAAAAAGTGCTTTCAATGACAATTTAAGACATAAGTTCACTTTAAATACTTATACATTAAGTTCACTTTAAATACTTATTATAAAATCACTACATACCATCTCATCTAATTTGTAGCTTAAATCTTTACATAAATAAACATTTATAAATTTTAATATCTTTTGACCGCGCTAACTCCAATGTAATACAAACAGAAATGGCTATTTGATCGTGAAACGTAAGAAAATGTTATCAAAGTTGACGACTGTGAAAATTTCTGAGAATGATTTCACCAAAATTCTATGTAATCAAGTCGGGAAACTCCCTCGACTGTTACCTTTACTACGTCGCGGCAAAGATCAAGAAATATTAAATGTATCGTAGATGTTCTTTTTTGGGAAAATATTTTTTCTAAAATAAAAAGATACCAATAGTATACATTTTTCATTGAGGAATTTTTCACGTGATGGTTGTGCATTCGATTTCCACTTGTAGGAGTGAATAAAGTAGACAGTTTTGAGTTCCGCCACCCTCTCGAACAGGAAAATATTTGGAAAATCGGTGGAAAGCGTTTTGTTTCTATTTCACTGATTCTCTTTTTTTAGATATATTCTATAATTGTGTAAAGTTATCTCTTTTCTACCGTAACGTCACGAATAAAGAACTGTAATGAACCAAAAATGAAAAGGATGTTTTTTGAAGTGTACCTAGATAAATGTTTTGTCGAAATTGAACGCAAGGTGTCTTTAACATAAATTAATTTCCATCGAATAGTTAGAAATATTCGATTACCATCGAATAGTACGAATAATATAGTATACAACAAATATAGCCTTTATTCAAAGACGCTCAACTTAGGCCCTATACTAAATATGTACGTATTACATATTATGCAACAATTAAAAATATATTTAACTTTGCTAAATACGATTTTTATTCAGTTTCACGATGTTATCATGCAATCCTTTAGAATTGCACAAGGTTGCTTTTGCAGTGGTATTTTATAGAGCTTGTCCCCAGAATCGTTTTTCTAATTTCACTTAGGGACAGTTGAACGTCGGGCTCATTTTCAAAATGAAGAAAAAAATACTTACAATCTTTTAGTTGATTCTTTGAAAACGGATCGACGTTTGACCGAGGCTGATAGTCGCTTCTTTGACGTTGGTTTGCAATTTGCAATTTTTTGTTGACTGCAATTTAGAAACTAAGTTTGACTTATAAATGTTAAGTTTTAGTCAAAGGCCGAAAAACGTAATTTGTTGTTGTTTTTAACTAAGGCCTTAAGTAAGGACCCTAGGATTAAATAGTCACACTCAGGAGCGCGGGAGCTTCAACCTTTGACTATAATTTATAATTTTACATTTTCATTCGTCGCCATTTTATATCACACAAATCATCTTTTTCAAAATCGTAACATTACAAATTGAATGATTAAACACCGAAGCTTGGTTCACTTTTTTATTCTAGTCCCGGGAGCATCGTCATCCGCACCTGTCAAACGCAAACTACGAGATCGCTGCCATAAAAACTCGATAAAAAAAAATTATGGGAAAAAATACTGAAGCTTTTCTTGTGATTAGGAAACACTGATGTGCATTATTTTATGTATATATGATAGTTTTTTTCAGCTTCACGTTTTGATTTTTTGTACACAGCTGGATAGGCAGAGGGAACCTAGTGTTAAGACACTCCGTTCCCCACTTTTCGCAGTATTTGTTTTTTTTATGTTCTTACTCTGTTGAAATTTGTAAATATAGTTTAGATTGATTCTTATTATATTATAAAAAAAATATAGTTTAGATTATAAAAAAACAATAGTGCAAATAATATATATATTTTTTATAAACATAGGTAATAAATAAAAAAGGCAACGGATCTGCTGCTTGCTGCATTTAAAACTATGCCTCTTAGTTTGTATTATTACAGCATTAAAAACATATGGGTCATAACTATATAAATATATATGTATTTATATAGTATATCTTATTTTAATAATATGATGCTGGTCACGGGATAACTTTATTTGTTTTTTAGAGACCTTTTGAGATCCACTGGATAAGAGTGGGATAATCAGTCGGTATAATAAATAATAGATAGGTCTTATCTACACTTGCCTATTAAATTACCAAAAAAAAGCAATAGGTATAATATTTTTAAAATGACTTATAAATAAAACAAATCTATATCGCTAGTAGTAGTCGTGGCGTAGCGGCACGAAGTGTGACTGTAAAACCGAGTGGTTGTGGGTTCGATCCCCATTCGAGGAGATGAAATATTTACTTAATTATTTCATCTTCTCCTTCAAATTATTATATTTCCATTTCTTCGTTCTGGTGTCGAGGTTAAGCGCTGCGTTGAGTTCTGCTACTCTGCCTACCCTGCTGTGTGCGGGATACAGCGTGAAGCTGTTTTTTTATATCGCTAGTTAAAATTAATATAAAATATTTCATTGTAATATGACCTGAAATCCAACGTGTTAAGGCCAACAGGTTACAATTCCGACACGTAGGCGCTTAAAAAAAATCTTTACTAATATACAAAATAATATTTATGTCAAGAACCGTCTAAAAAAGCTAAAATATAATTAAATCCACGAGAACTTAGATAGTGTTGATACTCTTCCTTCCCCACGCACCACGCATTTTGAGGTGCGAAGCTTAACGTCGCGTTTTGTCACGTTACTATCTTAAAGTGAGGAAATAAGAATAATTTATTTTCCCAAGTTGAAATCGAACTCAAAACAATTGTATTCAATCAGACAGGTTTCATCTCCAACACGAAGGCGTATTAAAAGAAAATTCTTAGCTAACATACAAAATTATATTTATATCGCAATCGTACAACCACATCACCTTCAAAGTTTTGGGATCGCGACGCAATAAAAACCTTATAAAATGTATAATGGGAAAACGTAGCGGAATTTTGGTGAATTATGAATGGTAACGAGGTCCCGCTCCCCTTTGTATTGAACTGTACCAAGTTTGTACTTGTTTCTTTTGTGGATTTTGTCCACAGATTAACATAGAAATGGCAGTTATGTGTTTTATATGATTTGTGTTGGTACTAGAGCGTGAAAATTAAAGTTATTCATTATCTCGAGTGTGAATAGAACCCATAACGACCGTTTACAGTCAGACACTGTGCGGAGTTCCGTCACTCAACGCAACTCCAAAACACGGGAAACGGAAGTATCTTCTTAACACGAAAACTCCAGGTTCTCTGCTGTATGAGGGATACCTGCTATATGAGGATAAAAAAATATTAAAATATTTTGCATGCATCCTCCAATATTTTATTAGTTTCTCCACATAAAGCGCACCATTAGTACAGACACTTTGCAAAGTATCTATACTAACGGTGCTCAAAAGAAGAGATAGAGAATCAACCTAGTGCTAGTAATAAGTCACTCTTTCTTTCTCTTTTCACTCATTCATTGAGGCTGGTATATAATATTAAAAATTAAAATCAAATTAGCTTCACGCTGTATCCCGCACACAGCAGGGTAGGCAGAGGGAACCCAGTGTTAAGATACTCCGTTCCCCACTTTCTGCCGAATTCCGGAGGCATTGCGTGTTGAGTGGCAGAACTCAACGCCGCGCTTTACCTCGACACCAGAGCGAAGAAATGGAAATATAAATGTAAGTAAATATTTCATCTCCTCGAGTGGGGATCGAACCCACAACCCGTCGGATTTGCAGTCACACCTCGTGCCGCTGCGCCACGACCGGCCTCATATATAATATGCATATATTTATCATAAAATGTCGTTACATAACGGAGTTTCTTCTACTTAGTGAATATTATTATTTACTGAAAATTTGTTTGCATGCCATTTTCTTGACTTCTTGTGCTTAGATTGCTTGCAGTATATTGTTCCTGGGTCGACGTTTAAGTTTTAGTTTTAATTGCATTTATTTGTTTTGTGTTTCTTTGTCGGTTTTCGTGCGACATAGCTATTTTATAAAATGAAACGAATTATATATATCTTTCATTTTATAAATATTCCTTGTTAGAGGAAATTTAATTAAATTATATTAAAATATCTCAAGATGCATGTTATAGTGAATAGGTTAAGTTTGTTTTAATTATAAATATAAGGGAACAATTGTATCATCTATAGGTATAAAACAAATTTAATAAAGTACGTAAAGATTTGTCAATAACATTGAAGGTATTATTATTTTTTAATATATGCTTATATAATTTCATTTATTTAGGAAATGTATAGATATCTAATAATAGTTGTAGCGAACGAATATTTACTGTAAAAAAATAAATCGAACTTACAATCTTTACTATCGTGGGCATACCTATATCCTACTAACAATATCATACTAATATTACAAATGTGAAATTTAAGAGGATTGTTTGTCCCACTGTCACGCAAAAACTGCTGAACATATAAAGATGAAACTTTACTTAGCTTAATAGGAAACCTTTCAAAACCATCAGAATGACACATAGGCTATTATAATAACTTATGTAAAGATTTTGTATAATTTGTTTATAAAATAATAATAAAAAATAATTTTAAGTGGGCGAAGAGGCGGTTGGGTCGCTATTACACAATTTACTCAAATATTCACACAGTATACGTTATTTCAATTTAATTTAAACATTTATTTTTCATTTTACTGAACAGCTACGCAAGCGAGGGCATCGTGTGAATTCGCATACTTTTTTAGCTAAGTCCCTTTTTTCCCGCCGCGGGCTGAGTGGGGCCGGGTATTAAAACTTGTATCGGATTAGACGAAATTACTAAGTGGATAGAGTTAAGTGTGTGCCCGTAGTGTGTGCCCGTGAGGGGGCCCGGGTGGGGGCCCGTGAGGGGGCGCGGGCGTCATCGGAACTATGGGTTGTGTTGCCTTTTAGAGTAGAAGTGCGGTTTAAATTTTAATAAAATACTTTTAGTTTCAGTAAATAAATAAAATAAATCCGCTTTACGCTGTATCACGTATATAGACGGGGAAGGCAGAGAACCTAATATTAAGACACTCCGGTCCCCATTTTCTCTCTCAACTCAACGCCAGGCTTTTGCCATGGTGCCAGAGAGAAGAAATGAAAATATTAAAAATAATAATTCAGTTCGCCGGATGGGGGTCGTACCTACAACCGCGGCGTTACAGTCATATCCCAGCCACGACTTATAGTGGGGAAGGGAGTGTCTCAATATTAGGTTGAAATTTAATGCCGCGCTTTGCCTCGTTACCAGAGCGAGGAAATCGAAAGATTAAATATTTAATTTCTTTCAGTCAGAATCGAACCCACAACCTGACGCGTTTTAAATCACACGCTTGAGCTCCTGCGCCACGACTGGCCTCAATTATACAAAATATTACATTTTTTTTACGTATACCTCTATAAAACAAGCGTTTTGAACTAAAGTTTCACGTCATCGCTACGTAATCACGGGTAGAGACGATCTTACGTTGAATAAAAGATGGCGGGCACGTGTGTCTAATGCACTCATCAATTATTACGCGATCCAATCCCACCCAGATCCCGGATCCCGAAGTTTTGATAACGACTAAGTAAGCTTAAGATTATGTTTTCATTATCTGTGCAAGTGATTTTGTATCTGTTGGATGGTTATTTCTTTTGTTTTTTTTTTGTTTATTATTGCCCCAATTTTCAACAAACAATACTTTGATAGTAAGTAGTTATGCACTCACCCAAACCCTCAGTATTAGGTTAAGCGAGATTATTCCGCTGGCTCAGCGAGACCATCGGAATATTCCCATTATTGTTATAAGCACTTTTATTGTTTCATAAAAATTCATGTTAAATGTCGCAATACATTATAACTTTTGTGTGAGAAATAATTTTAACTTTAAATATTAATATTGTTGTGATCTCCAAATCGATCAGACGTATTAAATAGTTTTAATTTAAATAAGTATTTTATTTTTAAAAAAGTAAATTCTCAATTAGAAAGTTTAACTAAGTATATGATTTTAACGCAAATAAATATTTTTATAATTTTATTCGCGCCTTTTATTTGAATTTTGAACAGTAATATTTAAAGTTATAAAGTGCAAATACATTTTTATATATTTTTCGTAAACAATTAAATGTCAAAATATTTTGATAAATTTCTATTTTCTTCAACAGACAAGTACATATACCTTTTAGACAAATAGCGGCAGAGAAGACAATAAATGTTACATTAACTTCTAAAAAAGTCTTCAAATGTCAAATTAATCTTTTCGTGTTAATAATTTTTATTACAAAAACTACCTTCTTTTTCATTTAAAGACGTTAGACATTAACAAAAATATAATCATATGTATAATGTTAATAAAAGTTTGTTTATATAAAGGGTTGTTTTTGATACCCGAATATAAATTGCAAAGACCGCTTAGCAATCTCAAGCAGACTAAATAAAAAACCTATTACGTTACTTACAAATAGACGAAACTACCCGCAAACTCTTCATGCAAAATAACGTTGAACTGCAGTAAGGGTCCTCGTCTGGTCAAACACGCCTTGTAATTTGATTGAGTCCCATTAAAACCACTGTGGAATACCGTCGAAATTGTTAAAAAACTGCAATTTTGATCTTTATTGTGTGAGGCAGAAGGAAGAGTGAGTTTTTGCGAAATGAAAAATATAGTAACTTGTAAGTCCAACTCTGTACCCTTTAGATGGCACATTGAAATCGAACTGAATTTGGTGTTTGCACTGGTTTTTTCAAGCGTACATCAGATTTTTTCGTGTTTGTACGTAGATTTGTAATATCGTTTTCCTTTTGGGTATGTTGTTTAAGCGTTGCTTTTCTTTACATTGGTAGCGATCGCCGCTCGGCTCAGCTTTTGTGTATAGGTATTCCTAGTACTTTGAGTTTGAACTATACTTAATTTTTTGATAACCAACGCAGTATTATGACTATTTATATATAAATTTCTAAGAATTATGCGGTATAATAGAGTCTAAGCACACTCCGTCAATATAATCCTTGAAAAAGTTTGCCTGTATTTTTTTAATAAGTATGTTTACTGAGATTAATCACTGTTTCGTGTCTATTAAAGAAAATAGAAGTAATGAAATGTCTTTTTTTAAATTTTGTTCTGTTCCTTGGTAACACACATTATAACAGCGGTTCTATATGTCAATTTATGGTTTTTGTTTAGTTCTCATTTTATGTCTCATACATATTATGCTGAAAATGGAGAACGGTATGGGATACAGCGTGAAGCTTAGGTAAAAAAAATATATGGAGATACAGGCAAATTTAGATAGTAAATTTTTTTTTGAGTAGATACCTTAAAATTGGACCACCTCAAATTTGCTTAAATAAAATGAACAGAATAAATAAAGTTTACAAACCTGGCGTGAGTTAACGACCAATTAAACAGATTGTTACAATCTTGACAAGTATAAATCCAATATAAACATAGGAATATCTCAATTTTCTCAGAGAATTAGCTAATCTATCCGATGCCAATACGAATGGGGTCGACGGTAACAAACAGCTGTTTAACGAAACAAATAAGACCTCGCCATACTACTTATCAACCTTATGCGGACCCTAAAACGCTATTGTGATGTTTGTATTACGTGTTGGGATGAGAATTGCGAATGTCAATTGTTTTTTTTTTAGTTTCATGCTTTAGTAGGGAGCTTAGTGTTAAGACACTCCACTTTCCACTGTCGGTTGAATTCTGGAGGCATTGCTTGTGGAGTGGTGATACTCAACGCCGCGCTTTACCTCCACACCAAAGCGAAACAATGAAAATGTTATATATTTCATTTCCTCGAGTGGGAATCGAACCCACATCCTGTCGTGTTAACAGTCACGCTATGTCCGTGCGCTACGACTGGCTTCAAAATATATATAAGCAATATAATTTTCTATTCCTATCGAATCTCTTCAAAATTAAAGTAAAACAACGTAATAAACACGTTTCGTGTATTTCGTTATCTTCAGGCGTCTTAATCACGGTCTGGTGGCCATTACTCAGCGGCGGCTAATTGCCACATTTGTAGGTCGCAAACTAGCGGCCCCGGGGCTCTGAACAATGGGCACCTGCGAACTTGGGTTCCGCTATATTATATAAAGTTTCCATTTAAATTTTGATATATTTTGACAATGAAAATTGCTTGCTATAGTGTGAAATGTGGATCTTGGTGCGCAATATAATAAGGATTATGTTTTAACTTTTGTATAAATAAAAATGAAATATGATCAAATTCAAGTTAAGTCATTGAAAGTAAATTTTGTTTAGGAAGTTCTTATAGGTATCTAAATGATTTAAAAAATAAATAAGTAGTAATACATAGATATTTATCTAAAATATGCCTAAAATTATTACGTTAGTATAGTGTATACCTACCTACCTAAAGGGAATCATTTCTATGTGGTTTAGGAACTTCTTTTTTTTTAGGTTATAGCCGGAAGAGAGAATGTACATAAGTATAAAGAGAATGAAATGTCAAGAAAGTTCTTGACATCTTGTGGAAATGAAAATAATTATTTATCACGAAATCAAATGCTGCTGTACCGTTGCGCAACGATTAGCTGTATTTTGTTAAACTAAAAGTATTTACTTTTACAATATTAATATTAATTAATTCATTGTTTCATATGTAGTCATTCCTATTAATAATACCTACTATATATTTCAAATATCCATCGTTTTATAAATCTTAGATGCGTCATGAACTTTTATGCAAAAGGTGATATTTATAAGATCCCTTATAAGCCGTGAGCTTCAAGCATTACCACCTTGTAATATACGGAGGTGGCAACGGCAACGAGATTGGCTCATTAATTTAACAGCGCGCAACACTTAAGCCAGGCGCGCCAACATTTTACCAAATCACGTGGTGGGAACGTCCGTAAGGGTGATGCTAGATGGGGTATTTTAATATATTTAGTACTTCCTTTTGTTATTATTTATGTAAGAAAGGAGCTTTACGTTTTTCCCGTGTAGCAGGGTCGACAGAGTCATAACGTGTTGAATAGCGGATCCTACGAATGTAATGTTTAAACATAATCATTTCCTAGACTATTGATCGAATCCATAATAATTCCGTTTCACATCTGACTCTATGCCTGCGTCACGACGTCCTCATATTTATTTATCAATGAACCTACCTACTAGTATATTTTTTGGGGAGTGGACGTTTCCACATTTTTATATAATATTTTTTAGCAAGATACAATGTCAAATATAGTACCTATAATTATAATGTCCACATATTTTATTAGCAGAAACAACATCAAAGTCGTTTCTAAAAGTGTTACTTTTAGAAGCTTTTTGTTAAATGTTTTGCAATTGCCAAGGTTTTTTAATATAAATAACTATTAAAATTGGATATAAAAATTAAAATTGGATAAAAATATGTATTCATAAATTATCGTGTAGAATGGCCACTATCTGTATTGTTGTCACAGTTAATTTGAACACAGCTCCCGTAATATACGCACCAAAATGGCGTACCAACACTTGTATCAAGTAATCCCGCGTTGGTTAATTAGTAATGAACACCTTATTTATGTCTAAAATTACACCAGCTTCTCGCTGTGTGCGGACACAGCAGGGTAGGCAGAGGGAACTTAGTGTTAAGACAATCCGTTTTTCACTTTCCCCCGAATTCCGGAGACATTGCGCGTTGCGTGCCTAATTTACGTCTAAATGGGTATAATTTGAATAGAAAATCAAAGTAAAGTTTAGTAGTTCCGTTATTATTTATTATTATACGCAACGTCTCAGATCCGGTCAGAGAGCAGAGCACGGACTTGACTTTTGGTTCTCTTTGCCTACCTTGCTATATGCGGGAATGGTGAAGCTTAAAATATGATTTTATCATATGATCTACAATTACACACCATCTATTTATGAAATTAGCTTATATTTTAATGTCGAAGTTCAAGAAGATGTTAATTTTTACTCAGTATCATCTGATTTCATGAAAATTATAACATTTTGTTTTAATTTTTGTATTGCACTTTAATGAACTATTTAAATAAGGTACCTGGCATACGGTCATGGGCGTAGGTAGGAAGGGGGCGAGCCAGGTGGGCCGTTCCCACCCCAGAATAGCCTAGTGCCCACCCCAGAAATTTTACTTACAACAAAATTTTCCCTGAAAAATTAAAAACCAAAAAAACAATATTTACACGAACGTATGTGTTCAATATTAAAGTCCAGGCCCCTAGTCTAGCCTAAAGTCAAAGGCCCAGAAAATATTTCTAGATACACTAACGCATACGGTAAAATAAATTAATAACATGATATCCATATTACATCTGTAGGCTTATTATCATTATTTTTTTTATACTTATTTACAAAAGTTCGTTAAAAAATCTGTTATATAATACGCCTAAATATTTCCTAAAAACTTTTAAATCCCAACGTGATTGTTAGCTTATAATAGTGCAGTTTAATGTCATTAAGAGCGAATAGCTTATAAACAAGTACGTAGTTGGCTGTTTGCCCCGGGGAGGGATTGCGAACACGTGTCCGATGGAACTGCTATACCATTGTTTACCCTAATAAAAAAATTAAACACGTAAGTATTTTGTAAAATGATTTTAAAATAATATGATTTTTAATAATTTTCAATTTTTATAAAATAATATGAAACAGTTGCGTCCTAGCGTCTTTTTTTGTTTTAGGTTTTTTTTTAATTCACGCAATATCTAACATAACGGGGTAGGCAGAGGAAACTTAGTACTGAGGACCAGAAACTCAATTTTCGTGACATTGCGTGAGTTGCGGTACTCAACGCCGCGCTTTGACTTGTTACCAGAGCGAGGGAATAAACAATTAATTGAACGTAGAACCGATGCGCTTGAAGTCAAATGTGTGCCGCTATGCTGACGGTCTTTATTGTGTGTTTTTGATATTATTGTCTATTTAGAATTAGGTTATGTTCCTTTTTATAATCACCACACGCTGTTTTTATTATTTTGTCGAAAGTGAGCTAGCTACCTATCCTTGTTTGACATGGCAGGAAATGCGCTGCAATTATTTCAATCAATATTTATTAATTATTAAGAATAAAAAATACGCTGTCAAAAGTAAGTAAAATTGACATAAAAATTATATTTAAATTTATTATTAATATAATATCAAAATGAAATAAATTGATTGCTATATTTATCTTTAAAATTGTATAAATTATTGACTTGTCTACTTTATTTTTTATATATTTCTAACATGAAATAAAGCTCACTATAAAAATCATTTAAACTACTTTATAATCTTGATTAATGATAGCGACACTGGTGTCTGAAATTGTATCGGTTATGTTTCATTAATTTATCAGATTTCTAGAGAGATTTGTCGACTGTATGTTCGTCTTATTTCATTAATATGGATTAATTTTGTTTATTTTTAGGGTTGTTTTGTAATTGTATATTTGAAAGTTGTAGAATCAACTCATACTCGGAGGATTAATTTATTTTCTTATTCCTGATATATGATGTTACCTGAACAAGACAAAACGCGGGGTTGGTTTCCGTCGTTTAACGCGCGCGTTTCGAAAATTAGATGGAAAGTGGAGAACAGTGTCCTAACACAAAATTCCCTCTGCCCACTCCTTTTTAGGGCTAGCTTCTAAAGAAAAAAGGAACCCTTATAAGATCACTGTTGTTCGTCTGTCTGTCTGTCTGTCAAGACCCTTTATCTTAGGAACGCTTGGAGATATCGAGTTGAAATTCAAACCATATACTCAGATCTACGGCCATATGATTTCCTGACAAAAAAATATTTCTATATTTACTTAGAAAAATGATATGGTCGTTTATATCGCAAAAGACGCGTATTCCGACACTGTAAAGGGAATCTAAATTCATAGGGTACCTGGTTGACCTAGAATGATGAATAGAGTCATTACTGGCAATGAATAGATGATGATTAGAGTCATTACTGGTACTAAAGGTGAAAAATCGCTGTTTAAATCATTATAGCAGGTATATTATAATAAAAACACCAAAATTATCGCGGTATTGTTGCAATATAATATTGCGTTTAAAACGAACGGGCGATCATATCACCCTTCTCCTTGGAGATATGGTAGTTATTCTTAATGACAGGCGTTTACAACGGATCCATATGGCACGGACTTGTATCGTGGTCCCTACAGTCACTGCTACTGTCTAATTATGGTTAATATAAACACTGCGAAGTATCTGTATTCGAATTTGAATTATAGATTTTTGGATTTAAATTAAATTTATTACTTTAGTTAAATATGTAATAAGGATTGTGTTTAAAATGTTTTGATTCTTCTGTTCTAATAAATTGCGTTCTAATAAAAGGGCGGCGATCCGCCAATCCAAGTCTCGAAAATTATGGGGAAAATGAGGAACATAGTGTAAAATTTGATTTCTCTCTGCGTACTGTGTTGTATGCGGGATACAGTGTTGAGTTAAGTGATATGAAAAGTAACAAAAAAAAATAGTTTAAAATTTGACTAAAAACTTTGCTAGCACAGTTTTATTTTTATGATATAGGTGAACTGATCTTTGTATAACAAAATCAAAAGGCCATTTTATTACTTTTTACATTTTTAAAGTGTTATTCCAAACTCAACAAAGAAAAATACTTATTTAGAAAATGTTAAAAATTTTAAGATAGTGGGATTTAAACCCTCTACTCTTGAAGGTATGGCTTGGATGGTTTATAGAGAGGTGTGGGTTCAAATCTCGCTACGTTGAAATTTTTATAATAAGAACCATTATTGTCTAAAAACTCATCAAATAACTTGTTTTTATATAAATGTAAGAATGTGAGAATTATTAATGTTCACAGCTACCAATTTTATATAAGCGACAAGTGTTTTGCGGCCCCCGCATAAAATAATGAGGTCCTTGGGGGTCGATTTGTTGCAAAATATCGCTGATTAGATAAGATACGCGCAATTGTGACACCATTTGGTAATCTCGAGCCAAATGTGCGAAGTTTAACACCGAGGTCGAATGTGTGATAAAAAATGCAACATGTAATTTAAATGGTAGGTACAAGTATATCAACTAAGCATTATATATCTCTATAATAATATCTATAGATTTTATTATTAGACAGAATCTATATATTGAATTAGTCATTTAAAAATAACTTATTTAAGTCCGTCGCAGCGCAGTGGGAAGCGTTGCTTAAGCCACAATATTATATAAGTCACAATGTACCTTTATATAAAAAACCCGGTCAAAAGGGTTCCGTACCAATTTTAGCATTGTATGTCAGAGGGAAGTACAGCTTCTAAAAGTGAACTAATTTAATTTTGGCTAAACTTTCATATGATACGTCCCTTGACCAGCGCCTTTAATAAAAAAATTGGCCACAAATGTATGGTTTTAAGATTTTTTCCTGAACTAGTACTACCTGTAGATGCTAGCCGCCATATTTCATAATTCTAGGTCAACCGGAAGTACCCAAATAATTTTGATTACCTTTATATTTCGAAATACGCCTTTTTTGCTATAAACGTTCAAATTTTTTTAAAGTACACATAGAAATACAATTTTTTTTTCAGGAAATCAAGGGACCGTAGATTAAGTATATGATTTGAATTTCATTTATGAGTGTTCCTGAGATGACACACAGACGGACAAGCAGACAGACAGACGGACGGACAACAAAGTGATATTATAAAGATTCCCTTTTTACCTTAAGACGTACAGAACCCTAAAAATAATATAGCGACAACTTTTTAAACTAAATATACACAAAATTTAAGTAACAAAACAAGCTCATTTACGGGCGTTTAAAACACTACACATACATACACGTGAGAATGTAAACGCATGAATTATACTAATTATGAGAGTAATAAAGCCGTATTGTCTGGTTGGACAATTACCTCGTGGGTCATAAATTGACTCGCGAATATTTAATAATAATTGCCTTGCCTTTGTTTAAAGGGGTGGTTTGCCCACCACCCCCTTTGTAGCGTCAGCGTGAGCGGACTAGTTTATTTTCATTATATTTAATGTTTAGGTTTAAGTACTATTTATTTTTGTATTTGAAATCGTGTTTCATTTTAATATTATATTGTAATGATATTTATATATATCATCTTGCTTAAATACTACGGTAGGATTTTTTTTTTAGTATCCTCATATAATTGTAAAACATGATTTCATTTAGTCATTTATTTGGAACTTTTATAAAATCTAATATATTTATTTTATCATTTTTAAAACGAGCAAACTTTTAACGAGATTATTTTATAACATAAGAGCGTTAAATTTTGCTATCAAAATTTTATAGAATAATATAGCTATAATGATACCAGATCTTAAGTAATAGTTTCACACATCTAAAACAAATAGAAAGACTAATTTAAAACAAGAAATAAAAAAAAACTTATAAATAAAATATTATAAAGATAAATATAACAATAATATTATTTTCCCAACCGTACATTTCGTATCCGGGTACAGCGTTAAGCCGGTTATGAGCAGCCGGTAATGACGGTGTCATTTGCGCGGTGAATTATAATTGGACCGATAACGCCCACCCCCCACTAATGGACAAGTTAATTTAACCTCCCAGTCGGGTATCTACAATCAGGTAGTAGGTATACCTATAGGTACCTATAGAGTGTAGACCAACTATGTATATAAATAGTATTGTGTTGGGAACATTTAGTTTTGGCAACTGTTTGTGTTGTCGCTTCAGCCTTTGGGAGCAAGTGCCATTTTATGTTTATAATATATTATTTGATAATATCGAGTAATATAGCTTTTTAGTGTTCGGTACCTCGGAAGGAAAAAACGGAATCCTTACAGGATCACTTGTCCGTTTTATAAATTGTAAAATAAATGTTAAAATAATTTTTAAATGTTTTTAATTTAAATATTATTCTTATTCTTTCTAACGCCCTCCAGTAATGAACGAGTTAATTTAACTTTCCGGTCCGGTAACTAGAATCAGGTAGTAGGTATTTATAGGCTAACTATGTATAAAAAATAAATCAGCTTAAATAATAAATCAGCTTCACGCTGTATCCCGCACACAGCAGGGTAGGCAGAGGGAACCTCGTGTTAAGACACTCCGTTCCTCACTTTCTGCCGAATTTGGAAGCATTGCGTGTTAAGTGGCAGAACTCGAAGCGAAGAAATGGAAATGCAATTTAAGTAAATATTTCATCTCCTCGAGTGGGGATCGAACCCACAACCAGTCGGTTTACAGTCACACTTTATAGGTACCTATAGGTATACCTACTACCTGATTGTATATAAATAGTATTGTGTTGATCAGATTTTGTTTTGGTAACCCTTTGTGTTTTTTCACCTCAGATTATAGGTGGAAAGGCCATAGACACACTACCTAATATAATATATTTTGGTAACATAAACGCTTTCTGAGCTTAATGTTATATAAGTGTTACTTTTAAAAATAAAATCTTCCGATTTTTCGTTGATTTAAAATTCGCTCAATTGAAGTCATAATAGAGACTCATAATTCTTTTTATTTTTGAATATTTAATATTTTCTGTTCGTTTAAAAATTAAATTAGCTTCACGTTTTCTGGTAATAAATTAAAGCGCGGCGTTGGGTTCCGCCACCAAACACGTATTAGAATGTCTCGAAAATTCGGCGGAAAATACAGACAATACAGAGACAGAGCGTCTTACCAGTAGGTTTCTTCTCTCCCTCTTCTATATATATAAAGATCTGGATTTTCTATAAATACTTTAATATATTCCTGTGAGATGAGTGACTGAGGAAACTTACAAGAAGTTAAATGTATGTTATTATACATACACACTGTGTTATTATAAACACTATACGTACTATCTATCCACACGTACTATATACTTCCACTACATACCGTAAATAAACAAATTCACTTCTTCAAAATTTCTTATCGTCTCGTGCTAGCGCTATCGTTAGTCTCTACAGTTTAGTAACTTGATCTGTAAACAGAAAGCACATACAATTACACCAAATAAGTAAATCCTCAATCTCAATATTTATTAATTTCAACCAAAGCAGGTGAGATACAATATAAGAGCACGTGCGGGGCCACGTGGCCAAAATGATGTAATTTCTCACCCCAGTGATCTCATGAGGGGTCTTTGTCACTACGCTACTAGTTGCAGATTCGGTGTATTAGACGGTTATGGCACTTGTCCATGCAATTGTTATTTTGTATAGTATAGTATAGCATAGATATTTTATATTAAATCAGCTTCACGCTTTTACCCGGATAGAGAGCCTAGTATGGAGACACACGCTCTTACCTGGATTGAGAGCCTAGTGGAGACATTTTGTTTTCCGCTTTTAACTCGAATTTGAGACATTGTATGTTGAGTGGTGGAGTTCAACGCCGCTTTTTATTAACTAAAGTCTTATCTTCATCTCCACCCAATTACAATATGTATGATTGTGAATGCGATAGATATCGATCCGATTCACTGTGCCACGTTACGTACCTTCATAAAATATTTTTGTGACCTCAAAAATAAGTTAGAAATAAGATATAAATGTTTACAATATATATTTTTATTTTAAAAAAACTGGCAAGGCTTCATTATTGTTATGTTTTGTATTTTGATATTTTTACATAACTTAGAAAATCTATTTTTTATATTATTCAGCTCATACTAACATTTGTGAAATCAGTATGTACTTATGTTATATTTAACTAGTCAGAATATAAAAATCTGGGTTACTTAATGGGGAACTGCGGAATATATAATAATAGCGATAGTCGTTGTGTGTCACAGTCTTTTTGTGGACACCTGTTAAAGATTATAATTATTCGTACGGAGTCAGTGAACGTTCATGACGATGTTATGTATAATGTATATTATATAAAATGGCCAACTTTTAAAGGATGCTCATTTTAAATTTGTAATTGAAAGTTACTTTTTGTTGAATGCAGCAGTAGGGTTAAAATACGATTATAGGCTCAAAAAGTGACACTAATTGGTGAATATATTTATAATAATTAAGTTATATAAAGACAGAATAAAACTATGAATATTAAAGTTTTAAAATATGATATCGTAAGACTATATTTGTGTGTTGTATTTTAACGACATTTTCTGTTTAACAAGAATTAACGAAATAGCCACATTCATCCAAACCACTAGCGAATTATAAGTAACCATTTTAAAAAAAAAATATGCAAAAATATTCTCAAACACTACAATACAACTAGTGAAATTATTTATTATGTAGATACATAAAATAAACTTAAAATGTATCATCTTAATTTTACTTTCACTTAGAGAGAAAAGTCCTTCAATTTACCTTTCATATCCACAATAAGCAGCCAAGCAAAGCGTGAATTTGTAACAGTTAATAAATAAAGCTATTCTATAAACGGCGTTCGCTCGCGCGGCGCGTGTGACGTTAATCCGTTACCGATTTCCCGCCAATTAGCCGTCGCCTAGCGACCGCTGCCATGACGGATGTTACGTCATTTTAACTAAATATCGCACAGAATATATTTTATTAATATAGCTTTTGGAATTGTTTTAATTTATTAGATTTTTATTTTATTAAATATATTGTCTTTTAATGTGTCTTTTTATTACTTCAAATCAAATTATTTGAATAATAAATGAGACAATGAATGTAAAGAGTTTAAGGGAGCCAAAAACACCGTAATGGCGTAAACGTTATTTTCAATTGCCTTGGTTTGGCAAAAATTAAGCGTTGAGCTCCACTATTCAACACGCAATGACCCGAAAATTCGGCGGAAAGTAGAGAATGGAGTGTAGGTATACATTTGTATATCCTAGGTTCTCGCTATTTGCCCTGCTATTCTCGGGATATAGCGTAAAGCTAAAAAAGAGCTTTACTGAAAGAATAAAATAAATAATGTAGACGAAACATCGACCAAATAAACTCTAAATTATAAGATTTCATGTACTATAAATATTATGGTCAAGTATGTACTTACTTGCCTCTTAATATATCAATATTATAGATTTTGAATTTTTACTTAATATCATAAATAAAAAAAAGCTATTTTGGAATAAAATCGTTATCTTAAATTGTTTATAATTTATAATAGCTACTAATTATTATTATCAACTACTGCTTACATAAATAACATATTTTTTAATAATTACTAATAAAAAATATATTAAATCATTGTGCGTAACATTAAATTCAATACAAATATAATTATTTGGGAGACAGTATTAAGTACCTACATCTTTTTTTATTTAATTATTCAATTATTTTTTCAGGTAAAATTGAGTATTAAAACTACTTTACTATCCAAAATATTGATAAAGTAATTATAGTTATTAGTATTCCATAAACAGAACTCATTCGCTTCATGCGACGTGTGTCGCTAATCCGTCGCACATTTCCAGCAAATTAATTGTCGAATACAACCTCTGCTACTGTAGGTATTCCTATTATGGCTTGGTTATATTATTTTTCTTAAATGTTATTTTACTTTAGTTGTTATTATAAACATTAGTAATATATTTATTTACATAATTATTAGTTCTTATTTTCTTTCATACATATACCTAATATAAAATTTGATAGAAACACTGCCAGTCACGTCGGCGTTGACTGTTTTAAAAAACGTAATGTCATTAGTCAATACAACTCATAGGAGGCACTAATATAAATCTTGCTATGTACAAATTTATTACATACCCGATATTTTGAGATAATAGTTACAAAAATTATTAATAATATGGTTAGATTTTCCAAATTGTATGCCAGCTTACATCGCAATCTAACAATAATCAGTACATTTATTCTTTATGAATTGATACATTAAGAAAAATGTAAAACATTAATATATTAAAAAACTCCTCGCAAACCGTTATAGCAATGTTTTTGTACAAACACCAAAGTAAAATATTCACACACCGTCCGCCGCGATCACTGCCGCAGATTAAACTATTAACAAAACTGCACTACGCGTACCGAATGCAAATATCGGTAAAAAATACATAAACCGATACAGAAACAACATTTTGTTATTCACGGAAAATGACTTATTTTTCAGTTAAAATAGAGCTTTCATGAAATTGTTTAAGTTAATAAGAATATACATATATCTATATAAATTACATTTTTTAAAGTCTTGTTTAGTATTACTAAAATAATTTATTATTACTATAAATATTAGTCGTAGATTAAAAAATGTTGGAAGGATATTATTATTAGTAAAAAAATTAATTGTGTCGGAAAAAGAATATTTTGTAAAATAATTATTCCAAAAAAGAAGAATTTATACAAATCATTTATTTAGTAGGAAAGAAATCGAAAATAATAACAATAATTATTGCTTATTTCAGTCAATCGACGAGTACTAAACTCTGGAATATTGAAAAGCAAAGCGTAATCAATTTAATTACAGCCCAAACAGAAACATCTTTGATCAGTTACACATACGTACAATAAAAAAAAACCATAAAAAACAAAACTAGTTATCAAGTCTATTCAATCAACGTATCTGCTAAGTCGGATGTTTTTAATTCGCACGGGACAGCTCCCACATACATTTGCGTCGGACGGATTAGAACCCGCGTCCCACTGTACTATACAGGTGGCTCGATTGCGAATCGGATTTAGAACGGACATGTGTAAAAAGGAAACGACAAAACGATAACGGTGCAAAGAAATTGATACTTTTGGCATTACCGTGAAGTGTTTTTTTATGCTTGTGTTACTTAAATGAATAAGAGACACGCAAATTTGTAAATATTTTTTTTAAGTTATCCCTGGATGATGTGTGAGCGGGATGTTGTAAAAAATCCCAAATTTTACGTATAGATACGTATAGATACTACTCCGTGGTAAAAAAATATATACGAAAAGAACCAATTAAATAGGCATATACATTTCTCCGATATGAACACTACATACAGTAAAATACTATCACATTATTTATAAGTAAAGTACAAAATAATGTTCGTGTTTCTTACAAAATAATGTTATCGTGAAAATAAAAAAAATAAATAAACCCAACACATATTTAAACCAGCCTGTATAACGGAGACCCATTTAAATTGATATAAATTAATCCTTTAGCAATGTGCCCCTCAAGAAAGAAATCCCATTAGGTCCAGATTCGATTAACGTTTTAACAGGACCCACGCCCTCGCCCCTCGTGTCTTGCATGCTTAGACTGTCCACTTTATACCGACAATAGTACATAGAAGTACTAAGGAATGGGAAAAGATAAGATGGTTATAAGTAGTTAATTAAAATTAATATATATTGTTTAATATAAAATATTATATTGTTGTTTGTTTAATTAAACCAAAATATTTGGAATTATTATCTAATGAAAATGAAAAAAAAAAGTTTTTTTAACTAATATTTTTTTTTAATACTATTACTTTTTTTAATTGTTTTTATTTATGGAATATGTGTATATAAATAAATATGTTTCGGTCTACTCTGGCATTACTTGGTACTTTAAATAAAATTAATCCACGTATCCTTATAATTGCTGCTATATTTTTGGCACAAAAGTTTAATTTTTATAATTTCTTATGGCACACTTTGAAAAAATGAACAAAAAAAAATATGCCTCGAAATTTCTAAGATATACATGACATTACTATAAGAATTTAGTTACTAAATATCAATGGTTTGTTAATGTTTAATAATAACCAATACAAATAGTATACAATAGTTACTATATACATATTTATATCAAAACCACACAAAACATAAACGTATAAAAACTTAAAATTTTTGAATTATCTAAATAAAATCTTAATTTTTTTATACGTTTTCTGAATTCTACAATACAAAACATCCACACTAGATAAGCTAGCTTGGTAGTGATTGGACGCAATCGATAGCCCTCCGAATCTCGAATCTCCAGAGACGGCGACCGCAGAAATTGATTCTATTGTGGAAGCACCACTGAATGGGGACCAGCGCAGTTGTCCACAAATTTATTGTTGTACAATATGACAACTACGGCTTAGAAATTTGCGAAGATCTGATTAAAATAATGACTCTTTAGTTTATTAATGGCGGTGTTTAGATAATAGGCTCTATAAAATTATGTTTTTTTTATTAAACTTTGCTTTAAGAAATATGTGCTCTTATAAACATAGATAATAGCTAGCTTTACTTGCAAATCCTTGCATGACTTATTTAACAAAATAAAGACTATAAATAATAGCATCCTAGTTGATACTTCTTAGATCAGATATATTTATTAATATTAATATCTTAGTATTATAAAAGGAAAATAAAACACATGTTATATATTAATTTCGTCCATATACAACAAGAACAGGCAATGATCAAACCATCAGGCGTTGGCTCGTTATATCGAAATACCCTATTATGTCACATGTCTCCCCTGGGCATATTATTTTACGTTGATTTATAGCCAGGGGACTGAGGTGCGATTTGGACGTGCTATTCGGGATAATTAGTATCTTTGTATTACGTGATAATTGTTGTTTTTAAAATATTTTTCTATAATAATATATTCTATTTAATTTTATTTGATTTAAAATGCAATAAGTAGGTATATGTGTAATGGAAAATAAAAAAGAATTATTTTCTATTATATTTATATTTTTGCGTTAAAGAATATGTTCATTGGATTTATATCCTAATTTTAAAAATAATATTTGTTCTTTTTTTGCTTCAATACATATATGTATGAAACAAGTTAAAGTGATAGGTATTTTACAAACGCCAGTAAAAAAAACTTTTTTCGTTTTAAAAAAACTGTTATTGTCTATGTAATACTTCAGCCTGACATTTTTTAATTCTATATAATATAATCAATGTAGAGGAGCAAAGGAAAATTTACATTTCCTAGGGCTAATGCAGTCATTTATCAAATCCAACGATTTATGTAACGCATTACAACATGCTAATTGGAACGTTTACAATTTTAGAGTATAATGGCGATTGCTCACGCGCGTCTAATGTTACATTATTTGAATGTCGTATAAAGCCGTCAAAACCGCGACATCAGCACCAAAATTTAAATATTAACATTTGTTTAAATTTAACACGCAGTTAATTTTGAATAGCAAATATGTCGCTGGACTACGAATTATAAAGTTATCCCGTTTGTCTTGTTTCGGCACAATGGCAGTTTTACACGCTATTTAACAATATATTTACATCATTTCTAAACATTAACGTGGTCCTCGGCTTATTTGCATAATCTGTTGTGTATTGGAGTATGATTTGAACGTATAATTTGATTATTCAGCTAAGATTTATGTTCATTTGCAAATTATACAATTTTTTTTTAAGGTTTCCGTAGATAATTTCATAATAACTTTAGCAAATAAAGTAAATAATATAAAACAAAATAAGTTTTAGCGGTAACAAATTTAAAAAATAAGTTTCTACAACTTTTGTAAGCTTAAAGCTAATTTTACAATTTAAGAATCATTATAACAAACTTATATAACTTTTAGCTTTGAATAGATAAGAACAATTGCATTAAAAACAATTTGTGATACGTTACAGAATTGTCAAAGCTAAAGGTTCCCTTGTGAAAAAGTGGTCACCAAATGACAAAATAATAGCTAATCATGTCTGATCCATCATATCGAAACATGCGAGTGGCATTTTGCTAGCAATTTAGTTTTTTTTATTAAATATTAAATACATAACAACATTATATGTATCTTTATATTCTTCTAATATTTCTTATTGATTGATCGAATGAAATAGATTTTTTAAAAAATTGATTTGAAGGCAGAAAACTGTAATGTATGCAAATTATGTTGCCAATTGTCAAAATTGTATAGAGTCGCAGTTGTTTTTAAAAATAATATATTTTACTCGAAATAAATAATATTTTTATTTATTTACATTATTAGTAGTGACAAAAGGTAACACAAAAATTGTACATTCTGTTATTATAAATATAAAACAGTACGTCAGCACGCCCGGGGGAGTTTATTAGCGATAGCGCGAGCGTCCATTATACATTTTTAACTGTATCCATATAAATTAATGTCAATACTACCCCAGCGTAATATCAATCTCGTAGTTGTTCGCGGATTACGTATAATAATATCATTTTTGTACGGTGATTCGTTCTGAATGGTGCTAGCGTACACACTATACTGATTCACAACGTTTTGATATTTGAAGATAAAAAAGTACAATATATTTGTAGTCGTAGAAAATTTGTATGATCCTTGTATATTTAAAATTTATCTTTTTTATGTATATTATTTTTTATTGTTCCTTATATATTTTTTTTTTGGATAAAAAAATCAGATAGCTTATAAACTATATTCTTTAATAATTAATTTTTACAATTATCTGTAATGATAATTTATTTTAAATCTTTTTAAACTTTCATAGCACAAAATATTTTTTATTCTTAGCTTTATCAAGACTAATAATTTTCGGTAGCAAAATGTGCCCCTACCCGAGGGTTGGCAAGTGACTGTTTCTTTATTCCATTATGTTTTAAACAGAAATGTCAAAGCTATCGGGTGGCGCAGTTATACCCTCGATATGGATTAATTACTACAAATGAATTGACTTTTGTTCTAATTGTCTTGTGAAATAAATGATTAAAATAGCATTATGAAGATAATAAATAAATTATTTGATTATAGTAAAGATTTTTTTAAATAACATGTACATTGCAATGTAGAGATCATGCAGCTGTTGAGTTGTATACCTAACAAATTATACAAATAATGATTTAAGAAAATTATTTAGTGATTAGCAAAAATAAATAAAACATTTAATCAATTAAATACCATTCTTGTTTACAAACAGATCACTATCACTGCTTGCGGCCATAAACATAATTTCCTCAAAAAACTGGGGCGCATTGACAACATCTAATCAAATAACGAAATAAACAAGGGAGAGATTATACCATCCACGCAATCTCTCGCCAAAATTGCCATTTGATATCTTATATTTTATTTGTTAGTAGGCAGATGATATTACTCGTTAAAAAGAGGTTTTATTTTACAGCTTACTACAGCTATTACAGCTATATTTTTTGTTAAAGAAATAATCATAATTAGATAAAATTCTTTATTAGTTCTCGAAATAAATCAAAGTAATATGGATAAAAAATTACACAGTAGAATCATCCCAATAATAGTATGATAAATAATAACGTAAATTAAAAATATTTTTTTACAATATTAAATTCATGTGGTTATGATAATATTCCCACAAATTAAAACCTGTGTGAATGTTATTATAAAAAGATAAATCCTATATAAAATCTCTCTGGCATTATCCCGTAGAGTCATCGGCCTATTACATTATAACTTGCTTGGCACGTGGCGCGCATGCGTTTTTCTTTATTGTTTGACAGCTATACAAACATGGCCGCCGATTGCGGAATCAAATCGTTATTAATATTATATCAGCAAACACATTGTTCTTTGTGCAAATATCATTTTTGTAATTGAGATCGCTTCTTCCCCTATTATTTTGTTGAGTTTGCGTTTTGGTTTGTTTGAATTTGTGAGTTATTTCTTAAGTAAACTTTCGTACTTGGGAACCCTCACAAAAGAGTAATTACTTTGATTTAGCCACTAAAGTATTATTTAATTAATTAAACATCATATTGGATGTTATGGCATTCTAAATGGGAAATATTATATTACTTAGTAAAAATTATTGAAAAAGGTTACTTAACTTTTAAAACAATGTGCTTATATTTTTGAATTGTTATATATTTTGAAACAAAATGAATACAACCAACAATCAATCACAAAGTGTGACTGTAAACGCGACTGGTTGTAGTTTCGATCCCTACTCAAAGAAATTAAATATTTATAATATTTCCATTTCTTCGCCCTGGTGTCGAGGCAAAGCGCGGCGTTGAGTTCCGCCACTTAGCTTGCAATGCGTCTAGATATCGGCGGAAAATTGTAAACAGAGTGTCTTAACACTAGGTTTAATTAGTATTTAATAAATATAAAGATTTAACTGGCTAAATTTGTACCAACAATTGTTAAACTCGCTGCTTACGTTCGAATTTATAATAAATTATAAAACAATCAGCTTCACGCACACAGCAGGGTATACAGAGCGAACCTAGCCTTAAGACACTCCGTTCCCCATTCTGGGGATTTCTGGGTTCCAATCCACCGAATTATGGATACATTACGTATTGTATGGCGGAACTCAGAACAGAACAGGGCAAAGAAATTAGAATATAAATTTAAGTAAATTCGAGTAGGAATCGTACCCAAAACCAGTCGCGCTTACAGCCACACACCCTGCGCCACGACTACCCTCATAATAAGTTTTAGCTTAAAGTTTTCAAGCACTGTATAAAACTACCCGCAAAATGTTTGCTATGACCTATTAATCAATATCAATCACAACACTAATATTCACAGCTCAGGCATTATTTACTCGCGGCAGCTAGCGCGTCTATTAATTTACATACTAATTTATCTTGTAATTAAGTACGCCGCAAATTGCTATCTCAGCCCTTCATAATCCTTTCGCGCTGTTGCTTGTTCCATCGTTGTTGATAAAATGAGGATACGACTTCAGTACATAAATTGATAATAAAATGATAGGAAATAAGTTTTGTGTTTTGTTTTTGTGTTATTTAATTGTTTGATTTAGTTGAAGTAATTTGGATATTATTTTTTCTAATATTGATATTCCTCTTTTTGTTACTTATTGTATAAGCTGCACCTTTCTTTTAAACTACATCACTAGTAGTTACTTGCTACTCGAGCTGTATGCTCGAGTAGCTTTAACAAAAGTGACTAACTGATAAAAGATTCGACCATGATAATATACTGATGATAAATTTGGAAAATGTAGCAGATTATTGTAAATAATAGAAAGGAGTAATTAATTAGCATAATGCAGCTTAAAAATATATATATATTTATCTTTCCTTGGCGGAAGTCAACGCCGCGTTTTGTCTTGTCTGGGTTCCAGAGTAAGAAAATAAATGAAACCGAGTACAAATCGGAACCACAACCTTCCCGTTTACATTCAATCACTAGGCCAAACGGCTACATGTTTTAGATTATTTTTCTAATAATATTTTATTATAATACATATAATAATATAGTAATAGTATCCCACTAGAAAGTCATATCCACAGCAGCCTCCGTAAGCCCGTGGCTGGTGTTGACACGTCGCCGACAGACAGGGATTAAGGTTATCTGCATCACAAAGCCGCTGCATTGAGCGACCACTGCCAACTACGATCTCATGCCTATTGCTGTATACTCGTACCTACGTAGTTTTGTATTGTGCAAATTAGGTTTGCCGTTTGTAGGGAAAAGATAGTTTTTTTTTCAGCTATACGCTGTATCAGGGTAGGCAGAGAGAGCATAGTGTTCAGACACTCTGCTACTCATTTCTCGCCAAATTCTGTAGGCATTGCCTGTTGAGTAGCGAAACTCAACGCCGCGCTTTGACACGCAGGGCGAAAAAATTAAAATATTAAATATTTAATTTCCTCGAGTGGGGTCGAAGATTGAATCTACAATCTGACGCGTTCACAGTCATACGCTTTTGCCTCCGTGCTACTGATTTATAGGACAATGTTCATAATATGTACATTAAATAATGATCATATACAAGTTCTTTTTTTTAGAAAATAAGTATGTTTGGTGAACATTTTTTTAACTATGATAAAAGTAAAAGTACAGATATTTGCACTTGTATATATATCTGTAGTATATAAGTATACCTATACTATTACAGTAGATAGCTAGGACTCTCGTATTTAGATCTAGAACCTGCTGTTCTGTATACATTTCTACATAGCATAAATAACCAAACTCCTTCAAATAGATTCGTTTGAAGTAAAACAATGAGTGCTTGCAAGTTATTGCCGAGATATCTTCAGTAAAGTGTTCACTGATCTTCAGTATAAATAGGATTTCCAATAAGATGACAAATCGAACTTAGAACAGATCTTGTCACTTCATTGTTTTGGTGATAATTGACTTTGTTAACTTAAAGTTTATTGGGTTATAGGAATTAATTAAATCATATATGTATCTATGTTGAGGCCAGTCGTAGCGCAGTGGCACGAAGTGTGACTGTAAAACCGACTGGTTGTGGGTTCAATCCCCACTCGAGGAGATGAAATATTCACTTAAATTTATATTTCCATTTCTCACTCAACACGCAATGCCTCTAGAATTCGGCAGAAAGTGGGGAACGGAGTGTCTTAACACTAGGTTCCCTCTGCCTACCCTGCTGTGTGCGGGATACAGCGTAAAGCTGATTTTTATTTATTTAGTTTATGAACAATATGACAATATTGAAGTTAAAACGTTTTAGTCGATAATAGTACCAATTATAAAACCAATAAAATCAATTATTAAAACCAAGCAAGCGAGCGACCAATCAAGCCTTTTCATTTCATAGGTACCTACTCATATTAGGTGGGTGTGAAAAAAAATGTTATTCGCCATTTTGTTGTGGCGGCCATTTTGGATTAACATCACATATTGATTATATGTTATTTCATTGTCATTAGAACTGAAGTCATAATCCAAATCTCAGCTCAATTGGACACTGGGAAGCGGGTCAAGTTGAGCTTGCGAAATTTCACACACATTAATTAACACGGTAAGGTAATTAAAAACCTTGTAAAAAAAGGCTTATACGGCATAAGAGGCCCGTCGTGGCGCAGAGGTACAGGAGTGTGACTGTAACGCGACGGTTGTAAATACGATCCCCTCTTAAGAGAATGAATCATTATTTATTTATTATTAATATTTTTACTTCTTCGCATTGGCACCAAGGCCCGGCGTTAACATCCGCCAATAAACACGCAATGCCTCGAAAAATTCGGCGGAAAGTGGGAAACGGAGTGTTCTAACACTAGGTTCCGTTCTAGTATATGTCAACGCAAATTTCTAAGCTGATTTATTTCTTATTATAAAATAAATTCAAATACCTGTCAACTTATAAAATAAGTTATTTTCACAAGAAAAGCTCAGCCACAACTTATTGTAAGTATTTCTTCAAAAATATCCCAAAACATGCACGCGGAATCTCAATGGCAGTATATTAATTCCTTTCAGAGCGACCCTAAATCGATATACGAAAGAGCCCATTTTACGGTTGAACACCCTTGTCGGGAGTTTTGATCGAGTTTTATGCGTGTATAGGAACTTTCTTGCGAACTTTTGCTGGAGGTTTTCGTTTTTTTTATTCATATTAAACTGCGTCATTGTATTATTTTTATATCATTATTATTTTTTTTTCTTATATATTCTTTTTTAAAAAAAATGTTATTTCTGATTTGTCTAAAGATGTATTTTGTGTTTTGGTCCTCGTTTAAAGATTCGTAAATTATATTTTTACGACTTAAAAATAAGTAGATATTATATGAATTGTCTAGACTTTCTTACAAAAATAATAATTAATCTATTTTTAATCATTTTTAAAGTGTTATTCCACACTTAGGAAAGAAAAATACTTATTTAGAAAACGTATAAAAATTTGAACGCAGCGGGACTCGAACCCGCGCCTCCTGGAAACCGACCAGGCGCTCTGACCACTAAGCCATGCGTTCTCGCCAAGCTACGTCGAAACTTTTATACGCTTGTTACAACTTATTTATGTTGTTATCTAAACCGAAGTCTCAAGAAAATTGTGTAAAATTAAAAAATCCCCGACGAAAAATATTATTATCTCATTTTGGCAAAGTTGCTAGTAAATCTTTCGATTTGGAAAAACCGTACTTTTATGGGGTTATTGACTCAGGAGCTATGGTGCCACAGACAGACACACAGACATATCAAATTTATAACACAAATTTTTGCGCCGGGGCTTAATAATCCCAATGTAAAATGTAAGTTTGTTACGCTTTCAAACCAATACAAATCAACCGAATATCATGAAGCTTTGTGCACACATATTCTTAAAGATATTAGAAAATATATTTTTTATGAAAAAATATATTTTAAGCGATCGAAGTTTCGAGTCTTTAATTGAAATACTGTCAACAAAATCTATCTGTACTGTGTATTTGTTTTCGATAAACCTCTTCTGTCTTTTTTTTTTAAAAAAATGCGCCAAAATATTTAATATCAGCGAGGCCAGTCGTGGCGCAGCGGCACAAAGTGTGACTTCTGCCGCTCAACACGCAATTCCTCCAGAATTCGGCAGAAAGTGGGGAACGGAGTGTCTTAACACTAGGTTCCCTCCGCCTACCCTGCTGTGTGCGGGTTCAGCGTGAAGCTGATTTAATATTAAATATCAAACATCCTCATAATACATTAATAAACAACAACTAATTTTTACAAATCTTTCTATAAGCGTAATCGTTTAAAATGCTATCACAGCAACAATGGCGCGACAGCGAGAGCGGTGTGCGCGCGTAATTTCTAATCTCACGATCGAGTAAACAGCTAATACCGTAGAACGGGACGCCGGGGGTGGAGATGTGAGACGAATTCAGTTTTTATGATCACATTTGATAATAGTTAAAATTATATTACTAATAAGACACGTGTCCTCTAATAAATGTAATATATAATGTTAAAGTTAAATCGTTTTCTATAATTTGCAAGATGCGTTGAGTTGAATCTGCCCAAAGATTTCAACGTTTTCTGTTATAGGTATTATTCAAAATAAACAGCTTTTAAATTTTGTTCGGGTTTTTTACTAATAAAATTTAAAAATCAAATTAAATCAGCTTCATGCTGTATCCCGCACACAACAGGGTAGGCAGAGGGAACCTAGTGTTAAAACACTCCGTTCCCTACTTTCTGCCGAATTCTGGAGGCATTGCGTGTTGAGTGGCAGAACTCAACGCCGCGCTTAGCCTCGACACTAGAGCGAAGAAATGGAAATATAAATTTAAGTAAATATTTCATCTCCTCGAGTGGGGATCGAACCCATAACCAGTCGGTTTTACAGTCACACTTCGTGCCGCTGCGCTACGACTGGCCTCAAATACTAATAAAATAATTTAAAAAAAACATGTTTCGCCGTTAGCAAGTTAATTACTATTATATAATTAGCTTATCAATAAAACTGTCATATAAAAAATATTGTCATATACTAAAACATATTTTAAATCATATTGGAAACATTTATTTTTAGTTCTTCGAGCTGTTTGTAGGTACGTTGTTGAGTAATATACCTTGAAAAATATTATTTCACAAAATTATATGAAGGTTACAGTTTCAAGTCATACTTTTTGCTTATAAAGAAATACAAAAAAGTTAAATTTTATTTACATGTTAATGGCAGTAAGCCAACTAATAGTAAATCAAGATAAAAGAAAAAATAACATAGGTAACTTTGTCAGAAAGTCTTGTAAACATTATTTATAATATCTATATATTAATACGTTAAACAAAAACTTTGGATTCCTTTTTACGAAAATTGCGCGGACGGAGGAGTATAAAAATTGGCACACTTTTAGTTTATATGTAGGAGAAGTGAAGAACGCTAATATTTATTCAATAATAATGCGAGGCCAGTCGTGGCGCAGCGGCACGAGGTGGGACTGCAAAACCGACTGGTTGTGGGTTCGATCCCCACTCGAGGAGATGAAATATTTACTTAAATTTATATTTCCATTTCTTCGCTCTGGTGTCGAGGTTAAGCGCGGCGTTGAGTTCTGCCACTCAACACACAATACCTCCAGAATTCGGCTGAAAGTGGGGAACGGAGTGTCTTAACACTAGGTTCCCTCTGCCTACCCTGCTGTGTGCGGGATATAGCGTGAAGCTAATTTATTTTTTTTAGTTTTTTTTATAATGCTTATAAACTACATTAAATCAATAAATAAAACATTACACACGCTACCATGCATTTGACAATATAAATATACACTCTTGTATTTATAAAGTGACATACACGTTGCTATGGCAACGCGTATTATTTATGCATCAACAGGTTTTCTAGTATATTTTAAATAAGTATATCTGGCAATTATATATTTTTTGAAACCAAAAAATAAAAGAAAAACGGAAAATTACAATGTTTTTTTAATAGTCACCATTTATTAGAAAATGAAAAATGGTTTAAATATATATTAATTTTAAAAATCTATAATAATGTAACGTTAATTCTTAAAATATATTTAAGGTGGATAAAAATATGTAATGTTTAATGTGTATGAGGACATATTGTGTGAGCTATTTTGTTTGAAATAATATTTATATAATATATTGCTTTATAATTTAAATATAACGGTGGCCTATTTTTTTTACACAAAAAAAAGAAATTTGTTACTATGCATTCATTATAATAATAAAATCACAAATTCTGTCATCGATATGTAAATATTCGTTGAAATATTACAAAATGTGAACACAATACGAGTTAAATTTAAACGTCACTAGGACCCTATCGTAAGCTAATCGCTTCACACTCTCTATTTTTTAATTACACGCCCCGATGACTTAATAAGGGTTGTTTGGGGATGAATCCGATTGTGATGTATGGTGAAATTTTATTAATAAATGCAAAAAAGTATGATTTACTATCTATATATTAAGTGAGGATTTAAAAAATATATTAAATCAGCTTCACGCTATATCCCGCGCATAGTAGGGTAGGCAGAGGGAACCTAGTGTTAAGACACTCAGTTCCCCACTTTCCGGTGAAATTCGGAGGCGTTACGTGCTAAGTGGCGGAACTTAACGCCGGACTTTGCCTGAACACCAGAGCCAAGAAATGGAAATACAAATTTAAAAAGCGTGTTTAATATTTCATTTCCTAGAGTGGGGATCGAACCCACAACCAGTCACGTTTACAGTCACACTTTGTGCCCTGCATATTATAATAAATATTTATAGTAGATTATTTTTAAATCTTCACTTAATATAGATAGCAACTCATATTTTTCTGCATTTATAAATGTATTGTTTTTATAATCTGTAGTAATATTTTGAACAAATACTACATATATATACATATATATATATATATATATATATATATATATATATATATATATATATATATATATATATATATATATATATATATATATATATATATGAAATTTAAAAAAGATTTCTATAATATAATAGTAGGAAGGCAGACCAGATCACTTTAAAGGCTAATGTCATTATGCAGGAGTCGGAGTAAAAACAAATCGGCGGAAGCAATTTCCTG